>RPOG01002380.1:0-95686 GCA_008086565.1 Thalassoma bifasciatum
CATACTTTTGGATGTCTAATCCGTATTTCCTTATGATCATGTTAAGTGTAATATCTTAGAGTTCAGTTAAAGAAAGGAAGCTATTTCTGATATAATCCAGTCATGTGCAAAAATGAAGTCTTATAAACAAGCAGTAAATAAAAGCACTCTGCTGTAGCTCTCTGTAAGGTAACCTGAAGGTGCACTTGTTTGCTTAGTTTAAGACTCTCCAGAGATAATCTGACAATCGATGAGTCGAGAAAATAAGACTGAAAGCATCTCTACTTTATTTGTCTTATAATAACTGGTTGGTAATTCAACTTTTTTGTCCTGGGGCTACAGTCAATCTATATTCAACTTTTAGAGTAGTGTATTTATTCAGAATATTGTTTATGGAGACTTTAAAGTACCAGTTTGGAAAATAAATCCATCCTGTAGTTAAAACTGGTTCAAGTCTGGGTCAGCTCTTGCTTTAAAGAGGGGGTACTCTTCTCTCCTGTATCTTAAAAGTAGTTATAAAGAACCAATGCTAAATGTTTGGACAAAATAAACACAGGTTTTCAAATTTTTACATATTCATATGTTGTAGAAATCCCTGAATTTGTCTGGAAACTAATCAAAACATCTCTGCTTTTAAAAGAAATGACACTAGATATTGACCAGACTCGCTAAAACGTTAACGTCATCGCATTAAGAAACCCTAGCTTGTTTGCGATATGCTGAAAGGACATGCCTCAAACACCAAAATCTGCCCATAGCCTTCAGAAGACTGGCCAATCAAAGAGAATGAGATTTGTGGAGTGAGGAGTCTTAAAGAGACGGTAACTAAAACAAAGCGTTTCAGACAGAGGTGCAGTCATACACTGGCCTTCTGTATTATGTTCTGAATTGTGCTCAAGCCCACTTCAACCTAGTTTGTTCCATTTGTTTTGTGTTAGTGTGACAGCAAGTGAGCTGTGCCTGAGCATGATATGCTTTAATGGCTTTGGCACACTTAGGAGAGGTGTGTGTTGGCGTGGTACACTGCACAAGCACAAGCATGCAAACACAATGAGGACATGTCTCAGACATGTAATTGCTGCAACTGCTCCCTTCAACAATCATTTCCAATAGTGGCAGGGTGTCAGTGGATTGTGTTGCACCAAAGCAACTTCAGGGTAGGGTCTGTGGGAATTGACCTTTCGCAAAAGCCTGCCCCCAAACAGTTATTGTCCAATCACACGTCCTCGCAACTGTTACTATGTAACAAGGTCCATCAAGCTGCCGACCGCTGACAAGCAAAATGGTGAAGCAATGTGCCTCTGGCATATGTAAATCGGACAGTAGGTACCCCTAGAGTTTGGCTGGGGGAGTCAGAGCTGTAACAACTATCATATTATTTAAATATTTCAATCAACATCCTCCTGAAGCATATAAGTGTCCCCATCTACAGTAACCTACAGTAATCTACAGGCACCTGTAAGTTTAGGTAGCTGGCTAACTAAAGGGTAACGCTCTTATGGAGGATGTAAACACAGATAAACATTTTAACATAATTTCTATTATTTCAATATATTTAACTAGGCTATCATAAGAGAACTTACCCCGGCAGTACAAAAGCATGACTGGTTCACAAGGCTGTGCTCGTTGCATTTGAGATGGAGGTTGTGGGGTTTCTCCAATTTTCCCATTTCGCCTCGATAGCCGTAGTGTTCCCATCATTTCTTATTTTAATATTTTGCATACAACCCTCCACTGCATATTACAACCCCTTTTGCCTCGATCTGGAGGATATTGCGCTGGTATTGCTCCAAAAAGAGTCACTGACATGCACCAGTATACTTCTCCCCGCCATGACACTGTGTTGAAAGTCCATCAGCGTCAAGAAGCTTGTCGGGCTAGCAACAGTAACTAAGGGGGGGCGGGGCTTTTCTGAAAGGTCAATTCAAATTAACTTTTTAAACCTAACATCCATACTGGGCTCCTTCCCCTTGACTCAGTGCCAGCAGCAGCACATGCCCACTGCCGTAACTATGTGAACACACTCATCAGCCCAGTGAGCACCTGCAGCATTGCATATCTACATGAGAAAGACTGACTTTCTACAGGTAAATGAGGTATCCTTCAAATATTGTATCATTCTTTCTCCATATTACAGCCACTACCATAGCTGCTCAGGATAGCTTCTCCCACCCACTATCATCAACACGCAAGGTCACGAGCTGGTTGCAACTGAGCAGGAGTATTCCTGACCTTTTACTTTATGGGAAAATCCTGCAGATCCTACCTTTGATATAAGGTTAAAAGTGCAACGACAGGTGTGCACTATTTTTTTTTCTTTCATTTTTTACTCTTTATCAAATTATATCAGTTTAAACTAATATAGTATCCTCTGATGTATGACTCAATGTTAAGTCAATTTATTGTAATTTCATCATAACGTCATGAAATGAGTTGTCGAAAATTAATGCAAATACAACGATACATTTTTACATGTGGTTGTAACTGAGTAAATCTTGCAAGTACATCAAAAACAATGTAAAATGTGAAAAATTGAATTGAAATTAACAGAACTTAAGTGCAACATGACTTCAATCAGCCTTTATCAGCTAAAGAGAATCTAATCTTATTGATGTCTTAGTTCATTAAATTACTTTATTTTCTTAGAGGACAGAGGTATGGTAGCCCTGAGAGCTCACAGCACTGCAACTTATGAAAACACATGCAGAAAGAGAACAGACAAGCAAATTATGGAAACATCATTAGCAGCATTTAAAATAATGTACTGCAAATGGACGGCTACATAACAAAAGTGTCTCTGGTGGTGTTGGAAAATGAGATAAAAAGTGACCGAGAGAGAACTTTATTAGGGCTGTGACTCAACATCTGCATAAACATCAAGTGTGTCTGGGCACAAGCGTGCATCACTTTCAAGTCTCCTCTAGAAACACTTCCGTTATGTTGTGGTCCATTTGCAGCATGTTTTCTAAATGCTGCATACATGTTGTCAAATTAGTGAAGATGTTTTCATCATTTGCCTGTATTTTGCCTTTTGTGCCATGAGCTCTCAGGGCCACCGTACAGAGGACTGTTTGCAACTTAATACAACCACCCCAATCATGCTGCTGTCGAACAATCCACACGCCTGTTTCAAGCATAAAAGGTCTCAGGAGGGAAACCATTGGACACAGTTCATGTGTTTAGCAAGTCAGCATCAGTGCAGATTTACTGATGGAGTATTTTATAGCCCATTACCACTACCTGATAATTGGTTTGGGAAGGGCTTAATACGGTGGACCCTTCACATAAATGGAGGGGTAGTGGGTAGGGAGAGTGTGTAGTGACCGGTTTGAAAAAGACCTGTAGAGTGACTGAACAGGGGGGGCTAAAAATGCACGATACCCCCTCTTTAAGCTTCAACAGAATTGAAAAGTACAGCTCTGGAAAAAATTAAGAGACCACTGCAAATTTTCAGAATTTAGCATCTCTACATATATGACAGTCATTCTATTGTAGTGTCTGTTAAATTCCAACACAATAAAACCTGTTACTACCTAATAAGGTACCGATGAGGTGATCACCTGAGACGCATCTATTTGACTAGGAAATGTATAAAAACCATTGCTGTGGTCATCACTCTCCTCTGAGAAAGACTGATGGAGAACAAGCCAAGACGCACAAGAGATGTTATTACAAATCAGGGTTATTCTACTAAGTTAAAACATTAGTAATGTGTTGTTTAAAATTGACTATGAACTTAGTTTTTTTGCATTATTAGAAGTCTGAAAACAGTGGGCTTTTTTGGGGTATTTTGACATTTCTCATTTTCTGCGAATAAATGCTCTAAATGACAATATTTGAGATTTGGGAGTAATGTTGTCAGTAGTTTATATAATAAAACAAAAATGTTAAATTTACTCAAAACAAATACCTATAAATAGCAAAATCAGAGAAAATGACAAATTTGCAGTGGTCTCTTAATTTTTTCCAGAGCTGTACATCCTAAACTTTAAGCATGGAAAGTATCTGCTACTCAGACCTAACTGAAAGATGATACTTTGGGAAACATTTTATTACTGATCTAAAATAAAACAAAATTCATATTTACTTCAGACTGAAGTAGTCCACAAAAATATGTCTTTCATACAAATTCATGATTGAGTTGGAAAACAAGCCTCTTAAATGGAGACTTCACATTTTTTCATTTGCTGCTTTACAAAGACACGGACACATTTTAATATAATTTCCAAATAGATGGAGAAAAGAAGGAAGACATACTGTTCTATCAGACATGAATACATTAAATGGAGCCACCACATACTGGCGCATCACAGAGGCATTTTCCAAACACCTCTGCCAGCTCTGACAGAACGGGTCGATGCGAACCAATACAAGCGAGCCAAGAAAGAGACAGCTAGCTGTAACACAGGCCAAGCAGACCACTCAAATCTGTCTGGAAGCTCCTCAGCAGCGACGCCTCCTCTCTGCTCCCTGGAGGACTCCACTGTCTGGGCAAATGAACAGTGCTGTGAGCGCCGTCCTGCCACCGCGCTCCTCTCAGAGAAGCCTCAGGAGCAGAGACAAAGAGGCTCCTCAGACGCCCAGACAAACTCTTCATTAGCTTGTATTTGCACGCTTGATTTTCCGCAGGTGTTGTCTGTCCGTGTCCCCTCGCTGTCCCCGGTGAGACGAGTTGCTGCGAGTTGAGTCATTTTTCACTATTGCCCTGAATTACCCTCAAAGTAGTGGAACAGGTAAGAGAAAGAGAGGGATAGTTTGTTTGTGGGGTTGTGAAGAATGACTGCACAGAGAGGTTAATAGGAAAGAAACTTTAAGTAGTTATAGCTCTGTACAAACGGGAACGTAAAGGTCTTTATCTCAACCTTCAACACTATAAAGAATTAAAACACAAGATGTTTCATCCCAACTTCTGTTGCCTGAGCATCAGTGTGTCACATGATACATGGAAACAGTGATTTGATGACCCCACAGTATGAAAAGTTGACGTTTCACTTTAGGTCTTTTGTGTCCAGATTGTAGTTCTATAACTTTAACTGACTGAGTCCGAATTAGAGCCATTTTTTCCCCTTTAAACTACAAAGGCTTGTCTCATCAGGTAAGTTGAGCTAAAGTCAGAGGGTCTCGCAAGTCAGACATCCCTTAACATTACCACAAACTACTGATTGTGTCTGTGAAGTGGTTTTCTGGTCATAGAATGTAATTCTAGAGCAGTGATTCCCAACCTGTGGGCTGTGGCCCCCTGTTGGGCTGCAAAGAGGTTGCGAGTGGACTACAAAATCATTTCCAAACTAGAATCAGAATCAGAATTGCCTTTATTGCCAAGTATCTTCAAGTAGCATACAAGGAATTTAACTTCGGTTTCAACTGTGCTCTCTTTGTACAAAAACGAGTGAGAATAAACATTCAATATCAAATATATATGAAAACAGATATTAAAGGGAACCCCGACTGTAAGGACTAATAGGCATGAATATGCTTAAATATTTGTCTCAAACTAGAATTTGTTGTTAAAAGACATAACGAATTGGTTTTTCTTTGAAAAAAAATACAGTTTAAAACACAGTTTCTATCCTTCGGGCGCAGCTATTGGTTTTACTGCCGCAATGCATTCTGGGTTGATGACGTAGATTGGTTGCTTGGTGCCGAGTATCTAGATTTGGCCGTTTACTCACTACTAGTCGCCGTAAGTCACTAGGTTTCAGGAGGGAAAAAAACATAATAATGCCACATGTGGCTGCTTTTGGGTGCACTTTTCAGTCCAAAGGAAACAAGGAGACTGATGTTAGTCTGCACAGCTTCACAAAAGACAAGAAAAGAAGGAAGTTGTGGGAAATCACTTGTGGGCGTAAAAAACTTCCGATGGACCCGCAGCTATGTTCTGACCACTTCTCCCCAGAAGCATTTGCTGCATTTAGCCGGCCCATGCTGATGAAAGAGCTGACAGGTGTGGGTCATGATAAACGGAGACTAAAGCCAAATGCTGTGCCGACTATTTTCCAACACAAACCCACAAAACTTCCTCGGGAAACCACTGAAGAAATTTTATACTAGATAAGATATTTTGAGAGATTTTATCATCGTTCTTATGTAGCTGGTAAAAACACTGATCATTTAGGAAAATGACGTTCTGGTAGCCAGGGTTCCTTTTAAACTAAGAAATATAGAAACATTAGAAATGTAAAGACTTTTTACAAAAGGAAGAAAGAAAAAATATATACACATTTAAATTAATTGATCATTAAACAGGAAACCTACACACTCAAAACAGTTACCAAGTGTATTAAATCAATATTAATACAGATGTTTCCTCATGTGCTGTGTCAGTCTCTTCATGCTCAGATGGTTGGATGCATGGGAGAGATGACAGTGAATGATGTAAGGATGGGAAACGTGATGTAGCCAAACACTACTTCAGTTTCATGAGTTGCTTTTGTACCATTTGATGAGCAGCTTGTGAAGACTGGAGCTACAGCTCAGAGCTGATGTTTGAAACCCTGCTGTGAGCTGCACTCAGGTGCAGATATACATGTTGTGATATGAAGATGTGTAGTTAGTTGGCAGCTGATGCATTAAAGGGTTACTGTGAGGACTGTTTTTACAGGCTTACAGGCTGTTTTCTTCTCCCTGCTGAAAATGTGTTGGACGATGTTACTCATACTATAACTGGAGGATCACTTCCAACTCTCAAATCTGGTCCCGCACCAAGAAATCCTGAATTGTTTGCAAAATCTGTACATAGAGACAGCTCCATCTGTGACTCTAACCTCATCCCAACTTCTGAACAACTGCAGCTTTTAGAGGCAAGCACAGCAGAGTGGTACATGAAGAGTATTGCGGTGCTGATATGAGTGATCTTAAAAACAGTCTCAGGTTTATATAGTTGCCTGTTCATAATCCAGAATTTAAAATAAAATTATCAGCAGCAACATTTATTATTTCTGAATGTGTATGTAGTTACAAGTCTATCTACAGCACAAAGGTCCTTTTTCTGTGCTGGAAACTATTTCTGTAATTTATCTTGAAGTAATAGTGGACACTGCTGGAGCTTGACTGTCTGACAGAAAAAGGAGGTCAGAGCAGAAGAAAGCTCAACAGGAGAGTGATAGAGCAAAAGGCTAAAACATGGGCTATAAGTCATTTGTGATAATGTTCATTCCAACCCACATGCAGCTGTTATTCAGCAGGTATCTGATCAAACCTGATTCTATCAATAAAATGAAGAGCTAGGTTACGTTTGCTCAGTAAATTCAAGCCTTGGTAGGGGTCACCTTCTTGTGACAGCGAGTCATTGTGTAGGTTTTACCCTGAAAAAACACTATATATTCTGATGTTGAGTTTAGATATTGGTCCAATGCTGGCAAAAGATGAATAACCTTTTATATCAGCCTGCATCTAAAATCTCTGACACAAGCAATCAGTTGACCTGTGGCTAAGTCCCGCCCTCAAATACAATGAGCCAATCACATTGCGTATAGACATTTCCGTACACTCATACCTGGTGGTCCATTGAAATAAATTGCAGACAGTTTTTGATCGGTTTTATGATTTTTTTTCTGAGATTTCAAGTTTAAAAATAGTCAAACTGTGTTCCTAGGGTATATGCAACTTAAACACAAGGTGTCCCGAGAGGCTGGGTGACAGGATCTATTTTTTACTCTTTTCTAATCCACATCTCAGGCCAGAAAAGCATCTTCTTTGGATAAAGTTGTGCAGTAGACGACAACATCAGCTTAACACTAATGAAAGACATCTGAATCTGAATCTGTTTTAAAGTGAGTCATCATTGTATTTGAGGCAACAAATTCTAGTTTGAGACAAACATGAAAGCATATTCATGCCTATTTGTCCTTACAGTCGGGGTTCCCTTTAAATCTCCCCCCAAAGCTTATTCAAGCCTTAGAGACCTTGAAATAGAGCTGAATGACAGATTATTAGTGCTGATATCGCATTGGATCAATATCAGTATCTGCCAATACTCAAGGCTGCAACACTGGTATGGTATCAGAAGTGAAAAGGTTGTATCAGGACAACCAAAGATGTCACTGAAGGATCGTTCTCACAGAGACTTAAGTGTTGCCTACATCCTTCATTCACCATCACAAAGAACAGGCAAAAATTCAGAGGAGCTGAAGAGTTGTTTTTCACTGGCACAGACGCAACTTCAAATAAAACTTTATCTGAATTTGCTGCACAAGACTGGACTTGTTTGTGAAGGCAGTTTATGTTTCTCACCGTGGGTCCATTCAAAGATTGCTGAACTTGACTTTTTCTGGGCAGACCCTCCTGTTTTTGACGCCAGATCAGCCTAATGTCTCGCACCACGCAGCATTTTTTCCTCCTCACAACAACAACACAGCTGGTCAGCGTTGTTTCCATGTCTGAGCAGAAACGGTGCCGTGATTCGCTCTGAGATTTTAACTAACTGACGTGACGTTTAGGGGGATAAAAGTAAAAGTGTGATGCTGTTTTTCCCTCCATCAGGCAGCTTTAGAGGAGAGACGGGTCCACGCCTCAAAAAAGCTGAAGTAAAGAAGCAGCAAGTGAAGAAAACTTGGAGTTGGAGTCTGTACTTTCTCTCTTTTTCTCTAACCTTCAACGCATGCATAAGCGTGCGAACTCAGATGCACACCCACACACACACACACACAAACACAGGTATACACACACACACAATGAACACACACACACACACTCGCTCGCTCATACAGCCTTACCCAACTCCACTCTGCTCATGTGTGAAATGAGCAAGGGTCTTATCTCTTGGAAACACACCACTGAGCCAGAGGAGAAGTAGAGAGAGGGAGACACACAGCGGGAGAGGAGGGAGGAGAAAGAGGAGGAGGAGGGGGAGAGAGATTGAGAGAGAGGGAGGCGTCACGTGGTGTGCATGCTGATGACTGTGGATTTTGGAATCTGCTGCAGACTCTGGAGGTCTCAGGCTGAGCTATTATCAAGCTTCTGTTCCTCTATTACACCCCTTTACTGACCTCGGACAGCCGGCGGCACAAACCCCGAAAACCTCACACTCACACACTTTATTTAGTTTAAAAACTCTGAGTCCATCAAATGAGATGCTGAGATAGTTAAATCTCCGTATTGAGAGGGTGAAAGCCTGAGGACTTCATGTAAAATTCAGCTGATGTTAGAACAAAAACGAGCCCAAAGGAGTCGGAGCCAAAATGTCGTCACTGCCTCGATCTTAATAGAATACAACATCCTTACTTCAGATAAGAGAAACCCCAAAAGCATCAAACAGAAGGAAAAAGAAACATGCTGTCATTAATATTCTGTAGGGTGCCTATACAAGCCTGCTTTTCTTAAATCCCTGGAAAAAAAAGACAAATGTAACCTCAAATTTGTCTCCTTCAGGCTGAGGTGGTTAATAACAGTGTGTCAAATGAATAATCAGCTGAATCTACAGCTCCCTCCAGCTTCACAGAGCTTTATAAAAAAGTTCACTCACACAGCTGAGATCTGCTTCTTGAAATGGTTCTCTTCAGGATTCGTTGGTAGCGATGGGCAAAGCAGTTCTTTTCAGTGAACTGAGTCATTAAAATCAGTTCAGTAAAGTGATTTGTTCAACAGAGTCGTTCACCAAATCGTTCAATACTTCTCCGCAGTTCAGCCAGTCAAAATTTAATGAGCTGAAACAATGCCAAAATGCTCAGCTAGGGATCGTACTAGAGTTCAGTACGAATCATGGAGCTCTAGTTCAGTCACTGAACCGTGTCTCTCTCTCTCTCTTTCAGTCAGTTAGTCAATGATTCATTCATGAACTGCACTTGTATTAAGACCATCATCATTGATTTTAAAACAGTCAGATGAGTAAATATGGATATATGAGCCGTTTGCAAACCGACAGCAGCTTTAAAAAGCACATATATTTTTCGCGACACCTAACTATTTACTACTTCCTTAATTTTGGTGACATGAGAGGGAGATATAGGGGCGGGCTTGAGCTACGCAGAACACAGGACTTCCAACCGACTCTGACCTGTTTGTTGAGTCATTACTATCATTGACATAAATGGGGGGGGGCAACATTCTGATGGGCAAGAGAGACAGAGACAGAAGGGGGGAGTGCAACTGCAGTTCATAAATGAACAAATCTTTTCAAGTAAGTGATTCAGTTCAGTTTGTTCACCCACATGATTTGTACATTTTGAACAGATCGTTCACGAACGACACATCAGTATCCATTTGACAACAGAGCCAAACAATAAAAACATAAATAATCACATCAGTTTTTCAAGTCGTCAGTCAAAATTTGTTTGTTGCTCTGTTTGCAGTCCTTCAACAGTCTGCTAAAAGGCTAAAAACCGGCCTCAGCTCCCGCTATTTGTCTGTTTCCATGTTGAAACGTGAGTCTGTTTTTAACCATCGTTAGGCTTTAAAACTTCTCCTCAGAAACCTGACCTCATGAAGAACTTGTACATTTTTCATACAGCCCATGTGAAAACCTGTCCCTTTATCTGATTCAAGTAAGAAACCTGTTAGAGACCCCTGTGAGCAGAGAAGATGGAAAAGAGGAATCCAGACTCTCAAACCTCTTTATGCTCCATTCACCAAACAACATGCTGAGAAACTAAGAAACAAGATAGTGAATATCAGGAAGCTCTTAGAAGGTCAAAGCATGTTTTGGGCAGGGAAGTAGCTATTGACTGTCCTAAAAGTCACTAGAAGTCATTAGATGATGTCATCATATAATTTGCATAATTGGGCATTGGCATGTTATTATAAGGCACGCAGTAGGAGAGAGGAATAACATCGTGGAAGGGACAAAAGGTGTATAAAAAACGTCCTAGATGATTAGAACTACAAATGAGCTTTATTGGATTCATTCTACAGTGTCATTCTAAATCTGTGACGAAAAGTCATAATTTGTAGATAAAAGCTGTAACTGTGAGAAGGAGGTCAAGATTTCTATTCAAATACTTATAATTTTGAGATTAAAAGTCTAAATTTTGACTTAATATGGGTAAAAAAAAAATCTGCCAATGGGATAAGACATATTCGCACTGGAAGTTTCTTGAAATTAGAAAGATGTCTTAAAACAAGAATCTTTTATCTTATCCCATTGGCAGATTTTTTTTCTACTTGTTACAAGCAATTGATGCCTCGTTTTTGTCTTTAAAAAAACTTGAAATGAGACATTTTTATGACCTTGTCTAGTAAATGTGGCTCAAATCAAGAATAGTAAGACAAATTTTACTAAAAATAAGACATAATTACTTGCTTAGATTTCAGTTTTTGCAGTGTAAGCCGTTAAGGAGTGATTTGGTAAGTCTGATATTGTGTTTTAAAAGTACTTTTGTATCCATTGACTTCACTCAAAATTATTTCACACATTAGTTTATGTTACTTGGTTACATTTAGTTATACTTAATCATAATTATAATTCAATATAATAATAAATTCTTCTGACTTTTTGGGTTTTAAACAGGAGGTGTCAAAAAAGTTACCCCTGCATGTGGGATTGTTTCTAATGGGATTTAAAGCATTTTGTGCTAGATTTATTGTATGAAAAGGGCTTTATAAACAAATTTTTGATTTGATTTGATGATGGGAGGAGATGAAAGTCCTTTGAAGACTGAGATTTAATAAATAGGACTAATGGGTGTCTCTCAGTTCAGCGCTGCTCCAATAGAGCAATGGAGATGTTATGGTGAGGGTTGTGGCTTAGCATTTCAACATTAAGTCCTTCCTGCAAGAACACTTAATGTTGAAATGGGGCTCGTCATTTCAACAATGAGTTTTTACTGCAAGATAAAACAAGAGTATTGAAAAAAGATCCTCAGCGTTTCAACATCCTGCATTTGCTGAAAGGAAATGCAGGCACCACCCTGTAGTTAATGGGTATATTTCAACCCACACCCCATTCTCCAGCCTTTCAATGGAGTATTAGTGTAATATAAAGTTGTAATTGTTCCACCCATGGGTCCATTAAGGTCCCAAAATGACAGATTAGCACTGGTTAGAGGGGAGAAGGGTTAAGGGGAAGATGATTCTGAGTGTAAGAAAAAAAGAAAAAAACTTCGTTGGTCTCCTCAGTCTTACAGTTTTGAGAGAGGATTATGAGTGTTTTCATTCCTCTTACATTTCCAGGGTCTTAAGAACATTCCTTCCCTCTTCCCTGGATTCCTGAGACGCTGGTGTCTGAAACGTGAGGTTTTGCATATATAGTGGGGTGCTTGGAGGTCAGGTGGAGAGCAGAGTTTGGAGTGGGATGGGTGATAACTCCCTGTCCTGGTGCAGAATGTCTCAGATTCCCCTGTCAGTGAACCCTCCTAAGCCCTGCTGTAGCTGATAGTTCCCATGAAACGCTGAGGAGAAGCTGCTGACTTCTGCAAACACTCAGATTGTCTGCTCTTGTTGTTGGATCACAATCCTGTGACTGACAGAGCGGTGAGTCAGGGTTTTTCCTGTACCTTTACCTGAATAAGAGTTTTGGATCCAGAATAATCCTCAGCCTTTCTTTTATCTAGCTTCTTTTATTTTGCCAGACAAACTCTGAGGATGTTTGTTTTGCATCTGAAAGTGGTGTCTCTGCTGCGTGTTTCCCCCCGCTGCGCCGAGCGCCTGCTGTTCCTGAGTGCTACAGATTTTAACCACAGTCTGCTTAAATCCACTATTGAAATTGGTTAAACAGAAAGTTTCTAAAGAAAATAGACACCCTGCTGAGGGGAATAACAGGGAGGAATAATTAAAGAGACACATGGGAGAGAGGGAAGAAGACGTGGCAAAAAGAGGAATCCAGATGGGAACTGGTTTATAAATGAAAACGCTTTGACCTGGAGTTTGAACCGTGCAAAACAACAGCTGCATGAATTAAAATCCTCCACGCAAGCTGACGTCTGATACTTTAGTAATTGGTGAAGATGAGGCTTTACGACAACACTGAACATGCAAGTGATGCACAGGCCCCGGGACCCGAAATATAAGAGACCCAAACACCATCTGCTCAAAGTGACTGTTAACTTTTTCAGACTTAAAGACACACTGATGGCTGCAAAGGGACAAAAATAAATAAAAGGGGACACAAAATCATCTTCTTAAAGTCTTTTTGCATGTAAAGGAGGGGGGAGGTGGAGGCTTCTCTCTGCAGGAGACTGCACCATGAAAAGCAGTAAATAACGACTCCATGACTCAAAGACAATCATTTAATCCTGCATGTTTAAACTCCTTGCATAGTCATTTAAGTGCAGCAAGAAATGATGTCTCTGAAAGGTAATAAAGTCTGCGTTCAGCAAACCCAGGCTGAGAATTCACCCAGGGATCAGTTGGATTGGAGAAGAGAGGTGAGCATCGTTTCTGTCCATGAACCAACAAAACAGAGAATCAAAGCATCAGAGTAATCCAGCAGCAGAGGAGAATGCACTCAGGTTTGCCAATAACAGATGCTTCAATTGATCTGCACACCTCCCCGTTCCTCTCCTCCCACATAATCATGTCTCTATACGGTCATCGCTCAGGACGCAATGTTTTCTGCAGAACTCTACCACCACCCTGAGGTCAACGTAGGTACTGCAGCACCAAAGGGGAGAAAGCAACTAAAAACACAGAGAGGAGAAATGGAGGGATGGAAAGTGAGCAAATGTCAGTGGTTCAACTGATTTTTTTCCTTTTAAATTCTGATTAGATAATATGAAGTGTTAATATTAAGTCTAAAACTTGTCTTCTGTCATATATAAAAGAAAATGAACCCTCTGATGCATGAATAATGAAAGTCAGTGTCAGGATTTTTCCCTTGAGTGTTTTTATTTCTATTAACCCCTTAACATTCTGGGTCATTTTAATGCAACTACCTGTAAAATGACCTCTCCAAATTTAAATTGATGCTGTTATTGACCCATATGGAGTTCATACCTGATTTTGCCAGAAGAAATGAATAAAACAGCCTGAGATGATCTCAAGTTGGGAAGACTTTACTGCAGCATTTGTGCTTTTGAGTACCTACCACGTGTTGTGGACCTAATTATTTTACTGGTTTATATATTCACTGGATCTCTACGGACAGAATAAGACCAATCTGGAGGAGAATTACCAATGTTTGAGCTGCAGAGAGCCTTCAAAAGTTAAAAAAAAGTCGAATTTTGACATTTTGCTTTCCTGTAAAAAAAAAAGCTCTTTGTGTCAACACTGCGGTTGCTGCATGTAAAAAATCCATTGGATCATCCGAAAGAGGAGACTCTCACGTTAATTTTGATATGTATATTGTCAGGAAATGTCATTGATACGTATGCGCACATGGCCATAATGTTTTTCGACGTTGGTCACGTCCCGGGACCACGACGTAGGAATGAGGCATGAAAAAAAGTCCAAGAAGTTTTTTGTTTTTTTTTCGTCCCCAAAATATTTGTAACAAAGTATTCAAGATAAAATAGTGTGAACTTAATGTAAATATGACTTTTTTTCTTTGTTTGATTTTTTTTTTCTTTTTTCTTTGGTAATTTCATGAATAATCTTTTTTTTTTAAATGTTTTGCAAAACTTTGACTCTCTTTCATCCGTTTTAACACTGATTAATTTATAGTTTATATGCTTTTTCACCCTAAAATATTTGTCATGTTCAAATATATATATAAATATGTTTGGGGAAAAAAATATAAAACATTTTTTCAGGCCCTAAGAAGAATAAAAATATCCTGACACAGGCTCATATGAATTTCTACCACATGAACTATTGAATTTAAGAGTAAATAACTTTTTAATAGGTGTCACTGTAGTGACCACTATGCACCTCAGGGTTAACTTACTCTGATGGTGAATTTCTGATTAAATTGAGTACATGACCTCACTTTTTGCTCCTGCCTGTGTGCTAAGCTCTCACACTCACACACAAACACCAGTGTGTTATTTAAGGGCACCTGGAGGGACATCCAGGTGAGCGTCCTGTGACAGAGCATTACTCAGACCAAACAGTTCGACAGTGTTGTAAATACCCTCAGGCATATTTTATCCACCTGATATAAAAACTGTTTGAACATCATTTCAGTGGAGCTTCACTTCCACAAACATTTCCTCCCCAAAGCTGTGCTTTTTGTAGTTAAGTGATAACATCAGGTTTTCCTGACAGTTCCACCACAGGCAAGTTTTCCTCCAACACAAACTATGGTACAACAGACATGTGAAAGAGATGTGCTGAAGTCTCATATAGAGGCTTTAGTGCTGGATGCAGCTGTCGTATAGATTCTTCTCCTTTGACATGCAGCTGCAGGTCACAATACACGTTTCCATTCCCAGAGTTTCTTCTCAGTCTTTACTGTCCTGTAAATTATTGCAAAAATGGAATAACTGAAGAAGAACTTCAAAAAGTTGCTCATACCATACAAATACTCTATGCTTCCATTTGTAATAATGCCCATCTGGGTATCAGGTTATCCTTCTCTCCTCATTTTTCTGTTTGGTTTTTTGTTTTTGTTTTTTTTAGCTCTTATGTACAGTTGTGCCGGAAAATTTACACCTCACGGCAGAATTTCTGATTTTTTGGCCTCCCAAACTTAAATTAAAGCATCAGTCAACTCCTGGACAGTCTGTGGTGCAATGTAAGTGGATGGAACGACAGATGATGTCCCCACTGATGTGCTCAATTGGATTCAGGTCTGGGGAACAGGCAGGTCAGCCCATAGCATCAACCCCTTCATCAAGGAGGAAGTGTTGACAAGCTTCAGCTACATAAGGCCTGGCACAGTCGTGCATTGGAAGGAACCCAGGGCCCACTGTACCAGCAAATGGTCTCACCATGGGTCTGAGGATCTCATTCATGTACCTAATGGCAGTCAGGTACCTCTGGTTAGCAAATGGAGGGCCATCCAAAGAAATGCCTCCCCACACCATTACTGACCCATCGCCAAACAGGTCATTCTGGAGGATGCCGAGGCAGAATAACGTTCTCCACGTTGTCTCCAGACTCTGACACGTCTATCACTTCGGTCACATGTGAACCTCCTCTCATCTGTGACGAGCACAGGGCGCCAATGGTGAATCTGCCAATATTGATGTTCTCTGGCAAATGCCAACTACCCTGCACAGTGTTGGGCTGTAAGAACAGGCCTTACCTCCACTCTTTTATAGGAGTTGTCTCACTAATTGCCTCTCATTTCCACCTGTTGTCTGGTTCATTTGCACAACAACAGGTGACCTTTCCACCAGAGGAATCCAGAGTTCAAACACATCAAAAGTGTTGTTTCATCAAATTATTCCAAGTGTTGAAATTTCTCCTGTAAAGTCCGTTGTTTGTCTGTCTGTCGTGTCCGTTCTCATCAATAACAGCAGCTTCACAGTCTTAGAGCATTTCCTCCTCAATGTCAATCTGGCAAAGCTTAGCATATTTTAGTGCTTTAGACTTCTGGCCCCAGGACAGAAGCATCCCCATTTTGATACACAGAGATTTGATACCAGGATAGCCTGATTTGTATAAGAAGTTGTCACTTCCTGACTGGCTAGAAGCCTTAGCTGATGCTGCCTAAAAGCCCCCTAACAGGCTTGTTTCTCGGCTATCTGCCCTGTCACACGCCATACAGCAACCAATAGCCATACCATTCACACAAAGGCTGTTGTAACAAGTTAGAATGCCGAAAAATCAATTTGTTGGCCGCTCACAATCATTTATAGAACTATATGCACAACAGGAGAGGTACAATCCGTGACCAAAAGCTACAGTTTCACTTTTTTAGCGAACCTTTTCACAAAAAGAACAAAGTTGACTACAAGAAGGACACTGAGCACTGATACAGCTGGTTTTGTTTGTGCAAAGTTGTCAGACGAGACTGATAAATGAGGACGCATCTGCCAGTGTTTGGTCACATGACACTAATCACTCTCTAACTCTTACAAGGTTCTTACAAGGTTTTTACCTAGAAAGCCCAAATTTCACCCAGATGTAGACGACAAGGTGTAGAAGTGATGTTGTGGATGTCTTATGTCTGGCATAAAGCATCTTAAAGTTAATGATGTTCAAAAATTGACTATAAAAATATAAACAGGAAAAAAAGGTGTTTCAGCTGCATTTATCCTGATGTGGACTTTAGCAACATATTACAACATGACATTTTCTGAAACTAGAGACTTTAATCTTTCAAATGAGGTGTCACTGATGAATTTTGACCTTATGGTTCTACAGTTACAGGCTCTGAAACATAGCATGATAAATAGGCCAGAATGTGGCAATATGTCGTAGACCAGTCTACCTAGCATACTTTTCCCAAAATTCCTGGCGCTTTTGTAGTTCTTTTTGCTACTTTAGTACGTAACCAGTAACAGAACAACACATTAATGTCTGTTATATTAACAGTGAGGTCATATGAAGGAAACAGCAGTAGTTCTTGTCACTTCCTGCCATTACAGAGATGATACACATCTCACAGGTCACTGTTCACTTCTATAAAATGTATTTATGTCTATACAAACCACTTTTTCAAACCATAAGTTGATGCTGTAGAGATACTGCATACTACAATTGTAAGTAGTAGGTGACTTTGTGAACAGCCTTCCTTTAACCACTGCACTTTGCAGTTCAATACATAGACCTTCACTGTGAAGTTGTTTTACTTTTATGATGAGCTAGAAATATCTAAGCTTTTTGTACAGTTATGAAAGTCCAGTCTGTTTATCTTAAAGGAATATTTGAAAGAAAATGCAACCGAGAAAAATATACAGCAAGTCATATAAGTAGTTTAAAAGTGTGGCAAGATATAAACCTGTTGCTTGTTTTTCATGTTTAGTTGGGGCTTGGTAATCCTGCAACATCCAAGCCTTGACTCTAGAACAGACATGGGCGAATTCAGGCCCAGGGGCCACATCTGTCCCTTTGGGCATCCCTGCCAGGCCCACGGGGGTCAACCATTGGTTAGAATATAAATAAAAAATAAAAAAAAGTAAATTCCATACAACTGTGTTGCTTTTATTTTGAAAAGCCTGACGTTTCCATTATTTACATATGGTGAATTCGTGCACATGAGCCCTGCATAAACAGCAACAAGTGATGAAGTTCCACAAAACTAAATCCAGATCCTCTATCATTGATGACTTTGATGATTTTTTTTTTCACTGACGAGGTAAAATGAAGCTAAAAATGTTATTATTTTGTATAAATTTGCTTCAAATTTATACAGTTTATATTTGAACTAACAAGCTTAGCATGAAATGAAACTCTAATCCAATACAATGATTGTTTGTGTTTTTACTGTTTATCACTTCCATAGGAGTAATTTCCTATTTGACCCCCACCACAGTTTCATATATTTACAGAAATTCCTTATCCTTTTGGTTACCAGGAGTAGATAATCAAAATATTTAGGTAAAAGCATTTTAAAATGGGGGGAAAAGTAAATATCAAGCAGAATCAAGTTTGCATTTTTGTTGGTGTGGCCCTCCAAAACAGATCAGGTTTCAAATGTGGCCCCTTGTAAGAATTAATTGCCCACCCCTGCTCTAGAAGCTGTTGCCTAGTTTAAACTCACAGGTTGAACCAAGTTGTCCAGATGATCAAACGTGTGAACAGTCTGAGCACATAACATGGTGTCTGTATTATTCTTTAGGCTTAAACAGACAGTCTCATTCCTCTGCCAGCACAGAAAACTCTTTGTTATCTGCCCGGTTTTGTATATTTTCCTCCCTCTCTGTCTATAAATGATAGTTTTAGATTATCTCTTTTTGAAAATTGCAGGGATCCTTAAAGCGACTGCATTTTCATCTCCGTGTGAAGCTGATACCATCTCAACAGACAGCTCTCTCACTCAGTCATTCAGACAGACCATTAGGCCCCTTTATCCCTCACCGGTCAGCTCGTCCAAAGAGCAGCAGAGAGAGACAGAGAGAGAAAAAAGAGCCCAGCAGATGACAAGACAGGCGATTAAACCATTAAAACATGACTCAGCTGAAGGAAAACCTCGAGCTGTCACGCTGAATTTGTGGAAGTTGATCTTTTCCCGCCTATTAAAGCTGACTGATGCTGTTTTAGCACACCTTTAAAGATCCAAAGGATAGTCAAGTGGAAGGCCCCTGGAGGATGAATAATCAAAACAGGCTTCAGGGATTTTATGGGAAAGACTTCACATCTTCATTTTAACCCAGAGTATTGTGATTAAACTCTGTCAGCACAAAAGAAAATGAGCACACTTTATTATTTCCAACAAAGTCTGAGGGGTAGTGACAGAGAGGACAGATTAACATCTCTGATGATGGTTTATCTGTTTCATGAGGGACACGTCACTGTTTCAGATGAGTCACTAAAACCTAAAACCTCAGTGTTTAAGTCGAAGCTCAGAGTTTGACAGTGAGACTAACTTTCTAGGACCTGAAAACACTTTTCTAACATTCTTCTTTTTGTCTAATGTTGTGATTTATATTATCAGTTAAGTTACAGCGCTGTGTGTGGTGCATTAACACACACCACACTTCACTTAATGTAATGACACACTCATCATCTCTGCTGCAGAGCGATCTCTGCAGGTGTTTAATAAACTCAAAAACACAGCCGTCTGCTTTTAATCAGAGTTTGATCTTATCAAACATCTTGAATCAAAACACCTCCACACTTTGTTGCTAACATTGACGTGAGCACGCTAACAATGAGATAATCAACACTTTACTCTTATAGAGAGCATCCTGTACATGCATCTGTTTAAAGGCACTTTTTTATACTACAGCAACTTTTACTGGGAACTACAGCTGCACCTCCACAAACACTTTTAGTTCCTTGTAATTAGAGATATCACAGTACCATTTTTCCCCTCTCGATTCTGATTCCAATTCTTGTGCTGTGGGTATCGGCCAATACCAAGTACCGATCTGATACCAGTATGTTATAACAAATATCGTATTGTGTCTGCATGACTGTGATATGATTATTATTGTGGTAGGGTCTGGTAGTGATGTGTCGTTCATGAACGATTTGGTCAAATGAACCGAATCACTACCTTAAAAAAATGATTTGTTTATTTATGAACTGCAGTTGCACTCCCCTCTCCTGTCTCGTCTCTATCTACTGACCGTTAGAGTCCCCCAGGCCCCCCTCACCCACTGATGTCAATGATAGGAATGACTCAACAAACAGCACCGAGTTGGTCGGGAGTCCTGTGTCGCTCAAGCGCGCCCCTTCATCTCCCTTTTGTGTCACCAAACTTGATGAAGTAGAAAGTATTCAAGTGTTGCAAAAACATAAGTGCTTTTTATAGCTGTTGTTGGTTTGCAAATGGCTTATATATCCATATTTACTCAGCTGACTATTTTTAAATCAATAGCCTCGTTTCCACCAGGCAGTCTATTACGGATCAGTACAGTTTGGTACAGGTCAGATCAGTAAAGCCTGATGCTGTGTGCACCTCCACAGCCAACCGTACCCTGCTTGATGGGCCGGATAGTGAGAGCTGCGTCAGCTACGTAGCAGCGTGACGTCATTGCAGCGCTACACAGTGTACCCTGCTAATAAATGCAACGAAAATTAGCGGCATTGTAAACAAAGAGCAATGATGGAGGACATCCAGCAACTCTTTTACTGTGAGATCAGCTGTGGCTCTTTATTACAAAATGCAATGAAGCTTTGTTTCAGGAAAGGCTGCCTGCGGGGTGTGAGTCGTTCTTTATTACCGCTGTCGCACGGGAAGTTACCGATCTTTTGACCAATCAACTTACTTCAGTGTTTCTAGCTCCACCCCTTGGGGCCAGATAGGTACGGCTTGGCACCCCAACAGAAGGGTACTGTAAAAAGTGGAGCGGCATGGGTCACTTATTTGGGGACCCGTCCCGGTTTTAGTCCATGGAAACACCACAAAATGCGTGCCGTACTGAGACGAACTGAACCGCTTGGAGGAGACGGGGCAAATTATGATGGTCTCAATACATGTTAAGTTCATGAATGAATCACTGAGACCGAGAGAGAGACACAGCTCAGTCACTGAACTGGAGCTCAGAGTCAGTGATTAGTACTGAACGTGCTGAAGGTAAATAAATGGCGAACTGAAAGAGAGAGACAGTTCAGTGACTGAACTGGAGCTCAGGATTATTCACCACCTGCAATTCTCAGTACGATCCCGAGCAAAACTGAACGTTTGGCATCCTTTCTGCACGTTGAATTTTGACTGGCAGGTGGAGCTGCAGCGAAGTATTGAACGATTCGATGAAAAAATCGCTTTACTGATCTGATTCTAATGATTCACTGAAAAGAACTGCTTTGCGCCCATTACTAGGGTCTGGCTCAGGTTAAATCCTTTTTAAAATATGAATAAAAGAAATAAAAGCCAGTCACTTTAACATGTATTTTTAAATATAACAGTATAGCGTTATCCAGGGAGAAATATTGCTACACCGCCGACATGATTGTGCTAATTAGCTTAATTCCAAGTCTCCCATCAACCAGTGTCTCTGTTGAGTCAGTGTCAGGTGATCAAGTCGGCTGCAGGTTGCATCAAAGTGCTACTACTTTAAGAGCAGTGTGGGGCTGCTTGTGCTACATTTGTAATAAAGTTTGATTTGATCTAAAAATTTCCACTTTTTTTTAAATTTTTTTTTTTTTCATGCAAATAACATTGCTCAGTATTTCTGTGTCATTTACAGACATCAAAACTGTTCAATGCCCCGCATACTTAAAAGGAATTTTACTTGACCCTTTTCTATTTGTGGTGCATGTATGAAAAACTAAAAGGTTTGTTGGAAAAACAACAACAACAAAAAAATTCTATTACTCACTCATTCGATACAAAGTGCAAAGAAATAAATCTATTCCTTCTTTCTTGGTGAGGTACTTAAAGGGTTGAATAAACAAATGTATGAAATCATGTCCCGATTTAACTAAAAGCTATGTATGTGTATGATGAGTCAACATAGCTGTGCAATTGTGTGTGTAATTCACTTTCTTCATTTAAAAACATGTTAAAAACCAAAGTAATAAGAAAATATGTAAATCAAATGTGAAGGAAACAACAACAAAATATTGGAACTTGGGTTGTGTTTGGTTGTAATATTGCTAAGGATTTCATTGGATTATTTTTACTACTATAATATGTTTTGAAAATGTATATCTTTTCTCCATTAAGAAAACTTATGGCGTTACTCAGACCATGTAATTAAGTTGATTAAGTTGATTAAGTTTATTTCTACATTTATTTGTTTAATTTAATTTTATTTTTTGCAAAACGGGCAGGCAAAATAAGCATAAGCTTCAGCCTACACCCTTTCGATTAGCTTCAACCATTATGTGATATTTGGATCTATGATATATTGTTGTGCCTGGTCTTTAAATGCGAATTGAATAAATTGAATTGAATTGAAAACAAAGACACATCATGAGTGCCTACGTTAAAATTTCGCCATAAATGTAGTTTTTAACCTTCCTGCTGCCTTACATCGCCTGAAACTGATTCCCTAAATTGTTAAATGCTTTCAGTATAATTGCAATACTTGTTTTTTGGGAGTCCAACAGAGAGAGAGCCATTAACAAATGAGTCCAAGTACACGAGGAGGAACAAAGTAGTAGCAGCAGCTGCAGCACCAATAAAACCCAACACTAAAACTGTCCCAGCGAGGAGATGCCACTTTGTTCAGACTTTATTTCCTCTCTGAGACTTTAACTGTTGGACCAGTCATGATAGTTTACCTTCTCTGGACAATGTAAACACTTGTCTTTCATTTGAGGTTCTCTATTCTAAGACTATTTACTCCATTGCTTGGATGTGAGAGAAATGGAAAGATAGTACAGCAAAATAAACACATAAGTTACTGAATGGTTGTGATGGGAGAGTTTTTCTGAGACAAACTTAAACATGATACAAACAAGCAGCTGTCCTATTTCTGTCCTTTTATTTCCTTCATTTCCATGTGACACTGAAATGACATACAGCCCTGCACAGCCATCTCTATTTTTGACATCATCCTCCATCACCTGATGCAGCTCAAATGAAGCATGAGCAGCCTGAGGCTCAGCTCATCTGGAATCAGACTCACAGGGATCTTTTTTTTTTTTTAAGAGCCGCATTTCATCACTGCTTTGCATAGAAAAGAGGATTTCCAAAGGTACCAGGAATTACAGTTCCTATCACTCCTGCATCCAGAGATGGTGGTGTTATCTTGATTTACAGGATGAAGAACATGTGGTTTGTGTCTTCCATAAGAATATTCCACAAAACCCTTTGGTGACAACACTTGGGGCCTGATCTACTAATGGTACAAAAACTCGATGGCATGTGCAAAGCTGATCTAATAGGGTGCAGATGTGGACTGTGTCTTTCTAGCACGCCCCATCCATTAGTGTGTCTCCCTTCATGAATATGCAGAACACATGCAGATCACCAGAACGTGCAAAATTCTGGGAGAAGAAGATGCAAATGTGATCATTTAGCACCTGCAAAGTGATTTATCAAACCTTCAATAATGTGTGGGCGCTGTTTTAGCGTCTATATTTAGCTCGTGTGAAAGGCAGGTGCTAACTGGAACAGTGTTGTGCACTAACAGCTGCAGTCAAATACAACAAAATACAGACCAATGTTTAGACACCTCAATGACCCAAGTGGTCTTTAAAACTCTTTGAAAACTCTTTAAAAAAACGAAGCAAATAACATGATTTAGTTTCTCTCTCTCTCTCTGAGCGTAATAATTGAATTAATAATTACATTGATGAAAAAAAGCTTCAGTTTTTTGTGTTTTAGTGATCTTTAATGTAGAATATTTGATGTGTGGATAGTCAGATCTTTTTGTCCAATAGTTTTTCTGTAAATCCAAAGCCCCAAGTGTGGAGGGAGGATGAAAAGCATGTTTTTCTGCACGCTGCGGTAAAGGACCAGTTCATCTCTTTGCAGTGTGACAAAAAGTGCAAATTATGATAATTTATTATATTTACTTCAAAATACAAGGTGACCCAAGTTTCCTTTTTGAGGATGTCAGAGTTAAAGTAAGATCACAGCGCGTCTGTTTCTTTACAGGTGCTTCCCTTGCGCGAATAACTATTAAAAGACTTAAACATCCTAGTGAATTTCTGAGACAATGTCACGGTGACGGTGTGCAATCAAAGCGGTTATGTCAGTGTGATTAAGTTTAATAGATTAAAATATATCTCAACAAAGTCCTGAAGAGATCACAAGAACACAGAAGACCAGCTGATTTCTGCTGTGCAGCTGATATCCAGGGTGCACCAGAAGGTTTATGTTGACGTGTCTCAATTTTTACATTTCCTCCACCTAGATCTCTAACTCTGTGGCTTCAAATGTCATTTTTCCTTTACAGCCACTCTGCTCTCTCAAACTCTCCATGCAGATAGACAGAAGCACAGGCTAAATCCTCATTTAAATATGGCGGTCTGCTCCTGTTATCAACTGCAAGCGCTAATATTGAGCTCCACTTTCCGGAACTGATATCCAGAGCTGTATACTACGAAACAGGTCCAACAAGCCAGTATTAATCACTTATTCACTTTTTTTTTTTTTTCAACTGACAGTCTATGTTGCTTATATGGAAGCAGTTTTTTTTCATCAGCTTTAAAAAAAAAAAAAAAAAAAAAGGCTGTTGGTTCCTGATTTATTTTCACTACACGATAACTTTTGGTGTGAGATTAGAAATCAAATATGGCCATTCTGCTGTAATAAACTTCTACACCTTCACAAATTTCAAAAAACTAGACCCTGAATTTTCTCCTTGAATTTGTTGTTTTTTCTAAATAAATATTTACGACTACTATTACCTTCCCATGATTAATTTCATTCATTTATTTTTGTATGTATTTTATTAACTTCCAATTTGACTTATCTATTTTTTTTTATTCCTGTAATTTCACTTCTGATTGATATAGTAAATTAAAGACTGAAATGGTAAATGTACCCCTGTTTTATTTTCTATATTTACGATAAAGTTAAATATAAGGGAAAAAAATTAATGAGCTTCACTTTCCAGAATATAAATCTGAAGAAGTATACTTCTAAACAGACCCAACAAAACAGTCATACTACATGTAAAGAAGTAGGTAGTAGGCAGTGTCTCTTAACATGGTGTGAGGTCCCCCCACGAGTCGCCTCCACTCCCTGGTAGAAGTTGTTTATAACATAAACTTGGACACTGGGTATCTCTTCATTTCAGATTATGATCTTTTTTTATTTGTCATTAATTTGCCAAAAGACCAAGGGTTCTGCTGTCGTGGTTTTTGGCTGTTCCTCCTTCTTTGTTCAGGGAATAATCCCTGTTCCGGGGTTGCTCCTCGTTAAGGTCGTGTGGAAGATCACCTGAGGTGGCGTGTGTGTTTCTGAATTCTCCACCTCTATCATTCTGGCTCCCTTTTAACTTGGCAGACTCCTTACATTACTTTTTTTTTTTTTTTTTTTTTTTTTTTTTTTTTTTTTTTTTTTTTTTTTTTTTTTTTTTTTTTTTTCTTCCTCTTTTCATGATCTCCTCATTTGATCCCTCATCTTTTTGAGTTTATATTTGGGTTTACTTTTTCTTACAAATTAATTTGAGATATGATTTAATAATTATTTTTTGTTTTGGGTAATTTTTTAGCAATTTATTTTGATTTGTGCTTTGAGTTGTTAAGTTTTTTTTTGCTTTACAGTTTATTTTGATTGAATTTTAATATTTAACTATGATGTACTATGATTTGTTAAGTTGTAGTTTTCTCTTTTTCCTTTTTTTGTTGTTTTTGTTAGCAATTGTTTTTACTTGGATTTCTCAAGTTGTAGTTTTTTTTGTTTGTTTGTTGATTTTTTCTTTTGTTGGCAAATGTTTTTGATTGGTACTTTGATTTGTTCAGTTGTAGTTTTCTCTTTTGTTTGTTTGTTAGTAATTTCTTTGTTTGTTTGTTTTTTCTTTTGTTATCAATTGTTTTCGATTGGTACTTTGATTTGTTAAGTTTCAGTTTTCCTTTTGTTTGTGTTTGTTGTTTTTTTTCTTTTGAGCAATTGTTTTTGATTTGTGCTTTGATTTGTTCAGTTATAGTTTTTTTTGTTTGTTTGTTGTTTAGTTGTCAGCAATTGTTTTTGATTTCTTATTTATTTCATTAGATTATTTATTCTTTGTTAGCAAATGTTTCTAATTTTACATTCTACATTGATTTGTTACGATTTAGGTTGTTTATTTTAATTTATTTTGATTTCTACTTTAATTTGTTTAGGTTTGGGTATTTTGGGGTTTTGGTTTCTCCTCTGTTTGCATCTAATTTTAATTTCAAATTTAATTGGATCAGTTTTTGGTATTTTTGATATGTGTTAGTTTTTCTAGTGTTTGCATTTTATTCTGATTACTTCTTTAATTTGATAAGTATTATTTTTCTGTTTGTTTGTTTGTTGTTTTGTTTTTTTGTTTTGTTAACAATGAATTGTGATCTCTCCTTTAAATCTGATTAGTTTTAGTTTTCTTTTGTGTTTGTTTGTTTCCCTTTTCTTTTGTTAGCAATTTATCTTGATTTTAACTTTGATATGTTAAGTTTTATTTATTAAATTCTTTTCTGTCAGTTTTATTTTTTGCTAGCCATTTTTTTTTTATTTTTACAAATTTTTTCCCAAGTTATTATTTTTTTTTTTTCTTTTTTTCAGCAATTTATTATGATTTGCATTTTGATTTAAGTTTTTGTTTTTTTCTTTGTTAGTTTTTTAATTTTTCTTTTGTTAGCATATTATTTTGATTTCTCCTTTGATTTGTGAAATGTTTTTTTTCTTTTTTTTGGTTTGACTGTATGTCCTTTGTTTACCATTTATTTTGATTTTTAATTTAATTTGTTTGGTTTTAAGGTTTTTTTGTTGGTTTTTTTTTTCTTTTGTTAGCATTTTATTTTAACTACATCTTAAACTTGTTCAGTTTTGTTTTTCTTTCTCTTTGTTTTTATGTTTTTTCTTTCATTAGCAATTTTTTTGATAGAATTTTAATTTGATGACTCAAGTTTTTTGGGTTTGATAGTTGGTTTTTTTCTTTTATTAGCAATTCATTTTGGCTCATTTGACTTTGATTTGTTAAGTTTTTGCTTTTTTCTTTGTTAGTTATTTCTTTTGTTTACAGTTTATTTTGATTGAATTTTAATATTTAACTATGATGTACTATGATTTGTTAAGTTGTAGTTTTCTCTTTTTCCTTTTTTTGTTGGTTTTTGTTAGCAATTGTTTTACTTGGGTTTCTCAAGTTGTAGTTTTTTTTGTTTGTTTGTTGATTTTTTCTTTTGTTGGCAAATGTTTTTGATTGGTACTTTGATTTGTTCAGTTGTAGTTTTCTCTTTTGTTTGTTTGTTTGTTAGAAATTTCTTTGTTTATTTGTTTGTTTTTTCTTTTGAGCAATTGTTTTCGATTGGTACTTTGATTTGTTAAGTTTAAGTTTTCCTTTTTTGTTTATGTTTGTTGTTTTTTTTCTTTCGAGCAATTGTTTTTGATTTGTGCTTTGATTTGTTCAGTTGTTGTTTTTTGTTTGTTTGTTTGTTGTGTATTTGTCAGCAATTGTTTTTGATTTCTTATTTATTTCATTAGATTGTTTTTCTTTGTTAGCAATTGTTTCTAATTTTACATTCTACATTAATTTGTTACAGTTTAGGTTGTTTATTTTAATTTATTTTGATTTCTACTTAATTTGTTTAGGTTTGGGTATTTTAAGATTTTTGTTTCTCCTCTTTGTGCATCTAATTTTAATTTCAAATTTAATTTGATGAGTTTTTGGTATTTTTGAAGTGATAGCTTTTCCATTGTTAGCAATTTATCATGATTCATCCTTTTATTTGTTCAATTTCATGTAAGGTTCTTTTTTTGTTAGCTTTTGTCTTTTGTTACTGATTTATTTTGATTTCCACATTAATTTGATTACTTACAGTTTTTTTTGGCCATGGCAATTTATTTTGATATCTACTTTTATTAGTTTGGTTTTGGGTATTTTTGATTTAATAGTTTTTCTTTGTTTGCAATTTAATTTGATTTCTGCTTGATTTTTTTCAGTTTGGGGTATTTGTGGTTTGTTAATTTTTCCTTTGTTAGCAATCAATTTTGATTTCTACTTAAATTTGTTTAGTATTAGGTGATTTTGGTTAATTGTAAGTTTTTTCTTTGCGAGAAATTAAATTTGATTTCTAGTTTCATTTGATTTCTCAATTTTTATTTATTTTATTTTTTTTGTGGTTTTTTAGTTTTTTCTTTGTTAGCAATTGACCTTGATTTCTACTTTGATTTGCTTTGTTTTGGGTATTTATTTGTTTTGGTAAGTTTTTTTTCTTCTTTTGTTAGCAATTTATTTTGAAATCTACTGATATTTGTTAAGTTGTACTTTTTTCCAGTAAGTTCTTTTTCTTTTGTTAGCGATTCATTTTGATGTCTACTTTAATTTGTTCATTTTGATTTATTTTATTTTAATCTATTGGATTGTTAGTTTTTCCTGTGTTAACAATTGATTTTAATTTCAACTTAATTTGTTTATTTTAAGTTTTTTTTTATTTGTTGTTTTTTTTTCCTCTCATTGTGGCAATTTATTTGGAGTCCTACTTTGATTTTATTAGTTTAAGGTTTTTTGTTTGTTTGTTTGTTTTTTTAGTTATTTTCTTCAGTTAGCTATTGATTTTAATTACCACTGAAATTTGATAAGTTTGAGGTTTTTTTGTTCGTTTTTTCTTTTGTTAACAATTTATTTTGATTTTCACTTTGATTTGAGTTTTGTCCTTTGTTAATTTTTTTTCTTTTGTTAGAAATGTATTTGATTCCTACTTTTATTTAATAAGTTTTAGTATCTTGTTTGTTTGTGTTGTTTCTTTTTATTTTATTTGTCCATTTTTTTTTAAATTTGTGATTTGATTCATTAAGTTTAAGCTTTTTAACTTACTTTGTCAGATTTTTTTTTTTTTTTTTTTTTTTTTTTTTTTTTTTTTTTTTTTTTTTTTTTTGTTAGTTCCCTCCCAACCCTCCCTCAACTGGTTCAAATCAAATCTCTCTCAATACATTTGTTGAGTTGACATCTGGTATAGCAAACACAAAACAATGCCTCCATGAGATCCAGCATAAACAACAATACACACAATGATTCAACCCAAAAAAACAAATCCAAAGGAAAAGGTCAACTAATCACAATTTGTTGCAACTTGTTGCAGGAATATGGACCAACAAAGTGGTCTCCCAAAATTCACCCACTACAACATTACACCCAAGAATGTGACTTAAAAATATATCCAAGGAAAAAACTTAACCAAACCCATATTGTTCCAATAAACCTCAAGGAAATCAACCAAAAAAAGTTGCCTCACTGAGATCCAGCAACTGAAGTTATACACCAAAGCATGTTCCCAAAAACAATCATGAAGAAAAACTCAACAAAAGACAATTTGTTGCAGTTAAACTCAAGAAGATACACCAACAAAGTGGCTTCTCTGAGATTCCACAATTGCAACAATACAAGTTTGTTTCCCCCCAAAAAATTTCCAGAAAAACTAAAAAAAAAACCAAAACAGTGTTTCCATAAAACTCAGGATATCAAAAAGTCAAAGTTGCCTCCTGAGAACCAGCAACTACAACAATACACCCAAGCATGTTTCCAAAAAAACAAATTCCAGAGAAAAACCCAATAAAACACATATCACTGCAGTTGATCACAAGTATATGAACCAACAAATTGGCCTCCCTGAGATCCAGCAATTACAACGATACACAAAAGTTTGTTAGCCAAAAACAAATCAAACGAAAAACTGAGCCAAACAAACTGTTGTAGTTGACCTCAAAACTATCAACCAAAAAATCAAAAACCTCCACCTGCCAACTGGACTCCCGTCATACTGCTAATGTCAAAGCTGCTGCTCCAGTTTTGGCCCCCCTCATCTCACTCATAACCCACTCCTCCCTCACCACCAGAACTGTCCTCTCACCCCTTAAACCACTGCTTTACACTCGAGCGTGTGACCAAAACACAAATCCCAATACAATACTCAACAAAACACATGTGGTTGCCCTTGACCTATGGACTACCAGCCATCAAAGAAGCCTCTCCGAGGACCAGCAATGACAATACACTCATGAATTTGACCCAAAAGGAACACCAAAGGAATGATTAACAAAACACATATTGTTGCAGCTGACAACAGGGAAATCAACCACCAAATCAGTCTCCCTAAATTCAGCAACTACAACCATAAACCCAAGCATGTTTCTCAAAGACAAGAGAAAAACTCAACACAACACATATTGTTGCAATTGACATGAAACTCAGGAATATAATCCAACAAAATGGCCTCTGAGATCCAGCAACTTCAAATAAACAGCCAAGCATGATTCAAAAAGTGACCCTCTCCCTGGGATCCAGAATCCACAACAATACAACCAAGCATTGAACCAAGAAACAAAATCCCAAGAATAACTCAACAAATCACAATTTGTTGCAGCTTGTTGCAGGAATATGGACCAAAAAAGTGGTCTCCCTAAACTCAGCCACTACAACATTACACCCAAGAATGGGACTTCAAAAAATGTATCCAAGGAAAAAGCCTAAAACACAAATTGTTCCATGAATCTCAAGGAAATCAACCAAAAAAGTTGCCTCACTGACATCCAGCAACTGAAGTTATACACCAAAGTATGTTTATGAAAACTATCATGAAGAAAACTCAACAAAACAAAATTTGTTGCAGTTAAACTCAAGAAGATACACCAACTGCAACAATACAAGCTTGTTTCCCAAGAAAATTCTCAAAAAAACCTCTGAAAAAAATAGAATCAAATAAAAAACAGTGTTGCGATAAAACTCCGGAATATCAAAATATCATTGCAGTTGATCTCAAGTATAAGAACCAACAAAATAGATTCAGCAACTACAACAAGTCACCCAAGAATGTGACTTAAAAAATAAATATTCAAGGAAAAACTTAAGAAAACGCACATTTTTCCAATAAACTCTCAAGGAACTCAGCCAAAAAGTTGCCTCCCTGAGATTCAGCAACTGAAGTATTACACCAAAGTATGTTCCCAAAAACAATTTTAAAGAAAAACTCAATAAATCAAACAGGTGCAGTTGACCTCAAAACTATCAACCAACAGAGTATCCTTTCTGACATCCAGCTACTACAACAATAAACTCAAGCATGTTACCAAAAAACAAATCCCAAAAAAACTCAATTAAACACTTGTCCTGAGAATGGCTTAGGAATACAGTATATTCCAAAAGAGTTGCCTCCCAAAAATCCAGCAACTGAACCAAATCACTAAAGTATGTTCCAAAACACAATTCTTGAAAAAAAAAAAAAAAAAGTTGTTGCAGTTGGCCTCAGGAATATCAACCAGCCAACAACCAGCACCCCTGAGAACCAGCAACTACAACAATACACCCAAGCATGTTTCCTGAAAGCAAATCTCAAGAAATACTCCACAAAAAACACATCTTTGCTGTAAAACTCTGGAAGCTTTACCAAAAAAGTGGCCTCCATAAGGATCAGCAATTACAACTATACACCCAAGCATGTTTCCAAAATACGATTCTTAAGGAAAACTCAACATAACACATAATGTTTCAGTTGACCTCAGGAATTTCAAACAACAAAGTGACCTCCTTGAGATTACTCCATGACAGCATTACACTCAAACATGTAACCTGAAGAAATTCTCAAGGAAAACTCAACAAAACACACACATTGATGCAGTTGATCTCAGGAATATATACCAACAAAGAACCCCCTGCTGAGATTCAGCAACTACAGCCTTACACAAAATTATGCTACCCAAAAAAAACAAGTCCATAAAAGTACTAAACAATACAGACAGTTGCAGTTGACCTTTGGACAATTAACCAACAAAGTGGCCTCCCTGAGATCCAAAAATTTAGACAATACAGACAAGGATGTGACCTAACAACTAAACAAATCACAAGGGAAACTCAACAAAACACACATAGTTGCAGTTGACCTCAGGAATATGAACAAACTGAGTGACCTCCCTGAGATCCAGCAACCACAACGATACAACCAAGCAAAACTGGGAAAAATGTTCTCCAAAGGAACTCAACAAAACAAATATTGTTGCAGTAAACCTCAAGTAAATGAACGCACAAACTGACCTCCCAGAGATCCAGCAACTACATCAACACACAAAAGTATGTTACCCCAAAAACAAACCCTTAGAAAAATGCAACAAAACAGACAGTTACAGTTGACCTCAGGAATTTCAACCAACAAAGAGGCCACCAGAGATTCAGCAACTACACAAATACAGGAAAGTATTTTGACCAAAAACTTTCCAAAGGAAACTCAACAAAACGGTTGCAGTTGACCTCTGGACCATGGACAAACAAAGTGGCCTCTCTGATATCCAGCAATTACAACAATGATACAACCAAGCATTTGAAATTATATTACAAAAAATAATGATAATAAAAAAAAAAACAAGCTCAACAAAACACATACTGTTGAAGTAGAGCTTATGAATGTCAAACACTCCAAAAGAGCCTTCCTGAGATCCAGCAACCACAACTAAACACACAAACATATGCATCAAAACACTGATCAAGTAAAAATCATAAAACACACATTGCTTGTGTGGATCTCAGGAAAAACCAAACAGCAAATGTGGCCTCTCTGAGATCCAGCAACCGCAACATTTTACTGAAGTGAAGACCCTCAAAACAAACCCAAAGATATATTCAACAAAACACAGTGAAGCAGACAATCTCAGGGATACCAACCCACAAACCTGCCTCCCTGAGATCCAGCTACTACAGCAATACACAAAGGTTGGATATACAGTTAGATTGAGCAACTTAAGTAAACCAGAGCAAGTTACTTAAAAAAACAAAAAGGAAACTCAACAAAACAAATTTTGTTGAAGTTGATCTCAGGTGTATAAACCAACCAAGTGACCTCCCTGAGATTCATCAACTACAAGAATACACACAAGCATCCTACAATACACCAAGGCATTTTTCCCAAAAACTATTCTTATGGAAAACTCAACATAACACACATTTTGTTGCAGTAGACCACAGCAATTAAAAACACAAAAACTGCCACCCTGAGATCCAGAATAAACACCAATAACACCCAATCATTCAACCCAAAAAACAAGTCCCAAGAATAACTCAACAAATCACAATTTGTTGCAACTTGTGCAACAAATTTTGACCAACAGAGTGGTTTCCCTTAATTCAGCCACTACAACTTTACACCCAGGAATGTGACTTTAAAACAAATCTCATGAAAAGCTCAGCAAAACACACATTGTTACAATTCACCTCAAGGAAATCAACCAAAAAAGTTGCCTCCCCAGCAACTGAGGTACACCATACAATACACCAAAGTGTGTTCCCAAAAACAACTCCGATGAAAAACACAACAAAACACACTTTTTAGGAGGAATACTCCAAAAGATAATCCAACAAAGTGACCTCCATAAGATATTAAATAAAACTCAACAAAACACATTTCCTGAGGAGAGCTCAGGAATATACACCATAAAAGTTGCCTCCCTGAAATCCAGCAACTAAAGCAATACACCCAGACATGTTACCATAAAAAAATATCAAGAAATACTCAACAAGACATTTTTAAACTGAAACTCTGGGAGATATACCAACAAAGTGGCCTCCCTTAGATACAGCAACTGCAATGATACATCCAAGCATGTTTCCCAAAACCAAAACTTCAGGAAATTTCACCACAACACACAGTGTTGGAGTTTCTTCAGGAATTTCAACCAACAAAGCGGCCTCCCTGAGATCCATTGCAGTAAACCTCAAGTACATGAACACACAAACTGGCCTCCCAGAGATCCAGCAACTACATCAACACACAGCATAATTTTAACCAAAAACAAATCCAAAGGAAATTCAACAAAACAGACAGTTGCAGTTGACCTCAGGACTATAAAACAACAAAATAGCCTTTCTGAGATCCAGTAATACAATACACAAAAGAATGTTTTCCACAAACAAATCCATAGAAAAACTCAAACCAAATTGTTGCAGTTGACCTTGGGACTTTTAACCAACAACATTGCCTCCCTGAGATCCAGCAACAACAACAATACACCCAAGCATGTTCCCTGAAAAAAAAAAAAAAAATCACAAGGGAAACTCAACAAGTCATATACTATTACACATGAACTCAGGGATATAAACCAACTAAGTCACCTCTCAGAGATCCAGCAACTACAATAGTACACTCAAATGTGTGGAATCAAAAACATCATGGAAAAAACAGAATCAATACAACACATATTGTTGCTGTTGATCTCAGGATAACAAACTTACAAAGTAGGATTTACCCTGATATTCAGCAACTAAAAAAGGGGACAAGAGCATGAAATAATAATAATTTAAAAAAAGTCAACAAATTTCTTGCAGTTTATGACAGGATTTAAATCCAACAAAAAAAGCATCCTTGAGATTAATCAAGAACAACAATACACACAAGCATCCTACAATACACCATGGCATGTTTCCCAAAATCTATTCTTAGGGAAAATTCAACATGACACACATTTTGTTGCAGCTGACCTCTGGCATTACAAACAACAAAGAAGCCTCCCTGAGATCAGGCAACTAAAACAATACACCCAAACATGTTTCCCAAAAAACCTCAAGAAACCAAAAACATATTACTGCAGTAAAACTCAGGTAGTTATACCAAAGAAGCAGCCTCCCTAAGGACCAGAAAGCACAATTATACACCAAAGCATGTTTCCCGAATATTCTCAAGGAAAACTCAACATAACATAATGTTGCAGTTGACCTTTGGAATATTTACCAACAACGTGGCTTCCCTGAGATCCCAAAACTACAACGATTAAAACCAAGCATTATCCTGAAAAAAGTTCTCCAGAGGAACTCATCAAAGCAAATACTGTTGCAGTAAACCTCAAGTATATAAAAACACAAACCGACCTCCCAGAGATCCAGAAACTACACCAAAACAACAAAAGTATTTTAAGCAAAAACAATCCAAAGAAAACTCAACAAAACAGACGGTTGCAGTTGACCTCAGGACTATCAACCAATGAACTAGCCTTTCTGAGGTCCAATACAGCAATACACACACAAAAAAATCCCAATAAAAAAAATCTCATAGACAAACTCAACAAGCAAAATAGTTGTAGTTGACCTTGGGACTTTTAACCAACAACATGGCCTCCCTGAGATCTAGCAACTACAACAGTGGTACACACAAGCATGTGAAATTATAAAAAAAAAAATCAAGCTCAACAAAACAAATACTGTTGAAGTAGAGCTTAGGAATATCAAACACTCCAAAATCACCATTCTGAAATCTGGAAACCACAACTATACACCCAAACATGTTGATCAGAACACCAATCAAGGAACAATCAACAAAACACACAGTGAAGCGGATGATTTCAGGAATACCAACCCACAAACCTGCCTCCCTGAGATCAAGATACTACACCAATACACAAAAGTATGTTACCACAAAAACAAATACAAAGAAAAACATAACAAACCAAATCGTTGCAGTTGATCTCAGGAATATTTTCCCTGATATCCAGCTTCTAAAGATGAAATTCCTAAGATGAAATTTCAAGAAGTTCTCAACAAAACACATTTTTGCAGAAACTCTAGAGTAAAGTAACCTCCCCGCAACTACAACAATACACTCCAGCATGTTTGAATCAAGAAAACTCAAGATAAAAACTGTTTTTCCTGTCCAGCAACATATCCAGCAACTAAAAAAATACCATCAAGCATGTTCCCAGGATCAAATTTGAAGAAAAACTCAACATTATTTTTTTTTTTGCAGTAACACTCCAGAAGATAAACCAACTATGTAGCCTCTCTGAGATTCAGTAACTACAATAATACATCAAAACATGTGAAATGAGAAAACAAAATCAAGAAAAAACTCAACAGGTTACATGTTGATGCAGGTGACTTCAGGAATACAAACAAACAAAGTTAGATTCACTCAGAAAAATACAAAACATACACTTTTGCAGCAGATCTCAGGAATTTTAACCTACAAAGTTGCCCCCCTGAGACTCAGCAACAACAACAACACACCCGATCATGGTGCTTTCAGGCATCATACAAAAAAATCTCTTGAAATGTTCCCATCATGTCAATAAGAAAGAAGATAAAACATACCACTTTAAATAAATATATCTTAACATCCTGAGTCTAAATCATGAGCATTGAGTAGAAAACAGCACTTCACATTTGTGATAAATACCTTCAAATCATTTTTCGTTGAAAATAGTCCTGGCACAAAAACCTGTTTTACTTATAAAAGACATATTTGACAATGCAATAAAGTCATTCAATCTGTGACTCACAACATCAACCACACAAGTAAACTGATCCTCCTTTGTTACAAACATCATACCTTCCCCTCATTCTCTATAATTTAACAAAATTATTAAATCACCTGAATTTTCCTACAGCAAATGCTGCATGTTGAAATCCCAGCAGCTCAGACTCTGACCTTAACAAATCTGTTGATCCACTGTAGCAGAACTGATCTCAGTGACATCAACAGTCTGAACTCTAAAGGTCTTTAAAGGAACATTCCGCTCCCTTCACTCATGACATCATCAGGTTCTCTCATTTGAACGTAAGCAAACAGCTTTCTCTTCTCCTTGTTTACGTTCAAATGTCACCAATCATATTCAATTACAACTTTTTCTCTGTGGTGAATAACTCCTCCCCCTTTCAAGCTAATTTTTTCCATTTTGTGCAGAAACCTCAAGAACATCTTGAAGAAGCACCATGTAAAAGTACTCAGTGTAAACGCTGTGTCTCTGGTAAAGCGTCAAATTCTGATGTGCTTTCATGAATTTAGTCGTCAAAGTCCGATCTGCTTCAAATTTCATATAAACATTCAACAACAACCTCGCAACACACATATAAAGTAATAAAAATAAACTTGATGTTGAATACATATGAATTTAACAAAAAGAAAAAAAAAAGTTTTTCTCTTTCAGAGGGAAACAGATCACATATTATGTTGAAATGCTGTTTGCTTAGCATTTCAGGATAAAAAACAAAAAAACAAAAAAAACATGTCCTACTGAACAGTTTCTGATCCACATTCCCTTTCCGGACTGTGGGTGAAATTTGTATATCTTAACCATAGACTGTATAACAAGTGGACGTAACGACGTTCGGCTCAAACTGAAGCCTCCAGCAGACGCCCCGCCCCCTGGTGTCTGGCTGCAGTATAGGTCATAAGCCCCGCCCCCTGGTGTCTGGCTGCAGTATAGGTCATAAGCCCCGCCCCCTGGTGTCTGGCTGCAGTATAGGTCATAAGCCCCGCCCCCTGGTGTCTGGCTGCAGTATAGGTCATAAGCCCCGCCTCCCCATGTATTCCAGATATGAGCCGGGAAAACTTTAAAAAATTACTATACCTGGTAGAAACGTTTCTCTCATCCTTACCCTGGGGCGTCTCCACCAAAAGTGATAAAAATTTGTCGCACGACAAAGTTACATACAATGTCAATCTAAACCCGCGATTTGACGCTCCATCGCGAGCGTCAAGCATTCAAGCATCGAGCGTTTTTTCGCCGGAATTGCTCGACGCTTGAACGCTTGACGCTCGAGTTGAAATATTTGAACTTTTCCAGCGATCGAGCGTTTTGTCGCGCCGCGACAGCCAATCAGCGTGGAGATCGTCGCTGACCCAGAGCGTCCTGGGGTTTCGGTGGACTTGCCATTGTCTTAACAAAAATGGAGGGACTCATAATTGCCGTCGCTGCTCACCCAGAGCTATATGATGTGACCTGTCCTTTATATAAGGACAGGCACATCAAAGAGAAGGCCTGGGTGAGCATAAGCCAGGAGCTTGGAGAGCCAAGTAAGTTTTTTTTTTCTCTGTTTTGCTCGTATAGCATCACTTTTTTTTAAGTCTGTTGCACTAGCATGCTAACATGGCTAGCTTTACTAACGTCACCTCTCGTTGATTCAACAAAGGCATCTATTTAAAATTAATTGATCTACGTGCGTTATGTTTTTACCGTTGAAAAGTGTAAAAAACAGTGGAAGAGCCTCAGGGACATACACACAAGAGAGCGCAGGAAGCTCCCCAAGAGTGGGTCAGCAGCAGGGACAGGAAGAAAGTGGAGGTACCTGGGGGTCCTTTCTTTCCTCGACCCCTTTATTGCTCCACGAGCAACCAGTGGAACATGGAGCAGGGGGGTCGAGGAGGATTGGACCCCCCAGAGTACGGAGTTGGAGGAAGAAGAAGATACAGCAGGCTCATGTCAGAGAGGTTTGTTTATAAAATACATCATCATGTAGGAGGATGCCTGCTGTCAGACTCAGCAAATGTATTTATTTTTCACAGCCTCAACTAATCAGCAGTTTAAAAAGTGTTGTGGAGACTTGGTATTACTGTGGCTGAACTGTTTGATTTGAGTGTATTTTTATTTTTGTAAAATTCATACATTTTTGTCATAATGCAAAAGAAGAATTTCCTGATGAGGAGGAGGAGCCTGCTGTCTCTTCCCCGGCCCCACCAGCTTCCCTGGCCCCACCGATTTCCCAACTCCAGGCCTTTCTTCTTCTGCCCCTGCTGCTGCCCCATCTTTATCTGCAACACCTCGGTATGTAAGGAGCGGTATGTACACGACAAATTTTGGCCTTTTTTTAAATTTTTTTTTTTTACATGTGTAGTTACGTGTGCAGGTTTTGCATTATCACACACACACACACACATTGATTTTATGCATTGTGTTTCTTTGATATACAGGGAAGAAGAGAACCAAAAGAGTGCGGGAGGATGAGGACGCCAACAATCAAGAGATCCAGCGGTTGCTGCTCGAGGCTCTTCGCAGCCAGTCTCATCCTCCTGCACCACAGCCTCCCTGCTCAGAGGATCAACTATTCCTCGATAGCCTCACTCCTTCCCTGGAGAGATTGGAGCCCCAAGTAAAGACTCATGTGAAATTTCAAATCCACAAATTAATTTATGAAGCTAGCACTGTTTCGCTAAATTTGGACCCAGCCGAGTAGCTTATTAACTCGTGGGGTACCAATCTCTGCAGGGAACGGGCTGGCTATCGAGGAATTGTGTACGTGTCCCTGAGGCTCTTCTGTTTTTATTTTTGTTTTTTTTAATTTTTATTTATTTAAGAATGAACTTTGTTTTGTAAATAAGAAATATTTTTTGTATCTATAATAATAATAATAAATATGTTGCTTTCGTTGCTTTTGCTGTCTTTTATCACATCTCTACAGACAAATATCAGACTAAAGATATATTATATAGGTAAATATGTTTATAAAAAAAGTCTATGTCCATTTGAATTTAACCCTGTTAAGCCCAACCCATCAAAAAATATAGACTGTTGACAAAAACTTCAGGGATCAAGATCAAAGACATTTCATAGATCAGGAATGGAAATTAATTTTCAAAAAATCTCTAAAAAAATTGTTGCCAAGTAAGAAGTCAAGCCAAAGTTGATAGCTTCTCCATCAGTGGGTGATTCACCATCATGATGTTCTGTGGTGTTACGCCCCAACTAAAGGTGGCCCTATGACGATTAACTATCCACAAACAGATTCACATGAAAATACTAAAACACACCGTAATCAATTTTAAAAAAGGGATTCATTGATAAAAAATTAGGAATAAAGTGAAAAAACTGAACACAATAAAATCCCAAAATGAGAAGCAGCAGTCCTCAACTCAAAAGCCTCTGACTGCTGCAAACAGCAGTGAGCTTGTTAAGGATGTCACCAGGTGAACCTCGTTGCTAATCAGAGTCTTTACCTGGAAATGAGCAGGAGAGGAGCGAGCACAAAGAACACATACAGCTGTGACATCCCCACCCTGAAATCAATGAATTATTCGTTTTGCACTCAAATTTCTCAAAATGACTTTATGGAATATATTTATTTATTGAATTGAAATAACAAAACTAGAATATAAGTTCAACTACAGAGGTGTCTTACACGGCTGTGCATAAAGACTGCCAATTGCATAAATAGTTATGACTGTTGCTGTTAAAAGGTGCAAACATGAATCCCTGGTGGAACACAGGATTACAATTAAAAAGTGCCAGATAAATTGCTACAGCAGGGGTGTCCGAACTTTTATCCAAAAGGGCCGTAGTGCATTCTGTGGAAATGACCAGGGGCCGACGGCTCTGACGGATATGTTTATAAGCAGTGAAAGTAACAAATGAGTGCCCAATTTGCAAACTATTTTGTATTGGTAGTTTCTGTAAAACATAAACAAACAAACAAACAAACAGAAAACTATCTCCAAGTTTAGCTAAACATGCTAGTGCTACTATCACAGACCTATGAGATAAAATCAAAACCGGGAAATATGTTTTTTTTTTTTTAAATGGCAGGATCAGGATTTTCTTCACCATTCTATAACTTTAATTCAGTGCTTTGCCCTTTCATGTGCTATTTATTCTTTTTATTTTTATTCTTATTTTTTTTCTGGGAGTGACCTATTCACAGTTCAAATAATTGTTAGATGTTACAAGATATATTAGTACATGTTAAAATGAAAGCTGGGGGCCGAATGAAAATAGACAGTGGGCCACAATTGGCCCCTGGGCTTTAGTTTGGACATCCCTGTGCTACAGAGTTCAAGGTGGGAATCAAATCAAAAGGCAGCCAACAAAGTGGGAGCCACTCCTACAGAAAAACAAAATGGTTACCACCATTAACATCAGAAAATAAGCAAAATTACCACGTTTACAAGCATCTCAGAACAGTCACTTATGATGTCCCACACAAAAAGTGGAGAGCTGTCACAAACAAAATGGATTCATACAAGTAGACTCAACTATAAAGTGTCTGCTTGATCTCTTGTGATCATTTGTTATGCCCTAACTACAAGTGACCCCATGGAGCCAACAACTATCCACAAACAGATTCACATGAAAATACTAAAACACACCTGAAACAATACAAAAAAAGGATTTATTGATGAAATACCGGGAATAAAGTGCACAAACTAAACAACAAAATCCCATCGTAAGGGGCAGCAGTCCTGAACTCAAAAGCCTCTACCTACAGCAAACAGCAGAGAGCAGGTGAACCTCGTTGCTGATCAGAAGGCTCACCTGGAAACGAGGAGAGGAGAGGAGGGAACACACAGAACACATACAGCTATAACATGTGGCTTCAGATCAGTGTGAACAATCCCTTCCCAAAACAGTATAAAGTGGCTGAATGACTCTTTTTTTTTTTTTAAACTCTATGTAACTAAAATGAGTCTCAAGAAGGGGGAGTAAATGAAAAAATAATGTGAAAAAGAATTACTTCAATTTGAAAATGACCGTACCTCTCAAGCTCTAGGGAGGTCGGGAAAAAAATGCAAACTTCAAGGGAACAATTTGGGATTCAAAACAGGTTAAAAGGGGCTGACAACAGCTCCATTACCCGGGTAACTAGGTGCCCTACTCCAAGAGACCCTCCTAAACAGCCACCAGTTCAACACAGCAGCCTGAGACTCAGTGTAAGAAAAGTAAGAGACCTAGCAATATGCCCAGGGTGCAGGCACGCACAAATGAAGGAGGAAAAGGTTCTAAAGTGATACCTGGATGGGATGTAGAGGCACCTGACTGCAACACCCAGAGGTCAGAGGGGCCACTCAAGCCACGGCGCACACCTCAAAATACCAAGAGGATATCAAACAGTGGGAGAGAGAGGAACCATAAGCAGATCTGCACTTGTAAACACACACCTGGGTCAATACCAAGCGGCAACCTCCAGTCTGAAAATATGACACAATGCGTAAAAAGTTGCTGTTCCTCGAGTGACCACTTGAGGCTGGCTCCGGAAGTACCAGAAGTCACATACACAGGTAGCCAAAAGAAAAAAAAAGCAGGGTTCAGAGCCAAAAGAAGCGTATTAAAAGCCTGGTACAAAACCTGTATCCTGTCCGGATCGCTAATTTTGCTAATGGTGCTGTGAGGGGGCTGAATTATTTTCTAGCTCAGCCATTTGGAAGATACTAGGGTCGAGAGCTTGCCCAATCAGATCCATGTTTGGCTGTTCCATGTTTTATACAGTTTATGGACAATTCACACAGTGGCCAGAGGAGGTTTAAGTTTTATTTTCTGTAACTAACTTTAATTTCTAAAAGGGAGTTAATGGTAAATGATGAATTAAAAAAATAAAGCAGCCCAAGACTCTGTGTAACAAAAGCATAAAAGTGGCGAGAGCCCACACACACACACACCATTGACAGGGGTTAAAGGTAAAACGCTGTACCTGGATGGGGTATAGTGGGACCTGAGGGGGATCCTAGGGGTCCAGGGAGCCACAGCACACACCCCAAAAAAGCCGAGACGACCTCTGGAAGTAGAGGAGAGTGAGAGTAAGCATAACCAGCCCAGAACTGTATTCGGCCATAGACACACATGGCACTTAAACATGGCATCATTCCTTTCACAGTGCACACAGTGGCTGGAGGGAGTGTTGTTCTTACTCACTGTAACTAAGAAAACTTTCCAAAATGAGTTGATGGGGTTAACCCTTTATAGCCAAACATATCATATTTGATACATGAGTTCAAAGGCCGCTATCTCATCAGCACATGATAAATAGTTTGTTTAAAACTGATTGTAACACCTTGAGGATTGTCATATCGCTACAATCAGCTAAAGTTTTATTTTGGCCCTTTTCAAAATGTCTGATCTCATGAAATCATCCACTCACATATTTTCAGGAAAATCATTGCTTGATTTTCAAGAGGTTGCAGTAAGAATAACAACAAAATAGTTACTTTTTTAATTTTAACAAGTTTTCTGCATGAAATAAATGGATATTTACTAAAGCACTTTAATAAAATAGATTTTAAAAGAGTATGCAAAACTTCCCAGAGTGTTAAATGTGATGCAAGAAATATATCATGAATGAAATGATAAAGCAATATTTTTTGTGGATTAAAAAAAAAAAGGGGGTTAATAAACATCTCAGTTCCAAAAAAATTGAATTTTCAGACTATTTTTTGATAGGTCAGGCTTTACAGGGTTAAGGTAAAATGCAAAACCTGGATGGAAAAATCAGAGGCATCTGTATCAAGACCTCAGAGGTCCAGGGAGCCACAGCACACACGCCACGAAACACTGAGATGACAGCTGAAGCCCATTGCACAAAACTAGGGTAAGGGATTGAGCCGGGATATCCTGGTTATCCACAGCCACCACAGATCAAAACCAGTAGTTATTCTACTGCCCTCTACACAATGTTTTCACCCACTGTCATTATGCAAACATTTATGAGCATTAACTTCACATACCATATATAAATTAAAACATATAAATTAAAACATGATGTTCCTTTATTGAATAAGGATAAATCAAAGCAAGTCAACCATGACCTGTTTTCAAAACTGAACTTACACAGTGGCTCTACAAGATAGAAAGTACATTTTTAAAGCAGGTTGTACATTCAAAGTCTGTATATAATAAACCCTAGATGTTTCCACATTGAAATAAATGACAAATGACAAATCCACACATAAATGAAAAGACAAATGTATGGATGCAGTTGCCTCACTACAAGCTCACACACAGAAAGCAACACAAATATCACGAGGCCAAACAATTTAAATTGGATTAGAAACAAAAAATAACCAGAAATTCCTCTGCTGATGCAGGTGATATTTAACTGAAATTCAGTGATGAATCTCTGCCACTGCAGCACATGTTTAATTTGAAATTGAAGCATTCAAGCTAACTAAAATAGTTTAATACATAATGTAGGGGACTAAGGGCAGGGTGGAGGAGGGAGTGAACATGCCTGTAAGGTGTCTGCTCAGGCAGGATTGGGAGCAGGTGTGGAAGCCACACACCTGCAGCTGACAAGTGTGGCAGGCGCAGAAAAGGAGAGGCACTGTTCAGTTGAGAAGAGGACAGAGAAGACGAAACACACACACACACACACACATATATATATGAAAAACTAAAGCTGGCTGCTTTACAGACCCAAGCCACAGTCACAGGCCCCTCTTAGGAAAGTACCAGAAAAACCAATATTTTGAAAAAGTATTTCTACAAATACTTTTTCAAAATATAAATATTATATTTAAACTCCTCCTTTAACAAAATTTAATTCTAAAGGTGAAACATTACCATTGTAGTGATTCATTTGAGTGAGCAGTTAAACACATCATTAAAATTTAATGCTATAGGGAATGGCATGAAGGTTTTTTTTTGCTGATGTGGTTACATCTTCTGGACCTGACTGGAGCCTCTTAGCTTCTGGTGTCCCTGGCCTGCTGTGCTTGCAGGTAACCAGACCTGGTGCTCCTGCTGAGCTGCTGCAGGGTGAGCAGGTGGCACTCTGGCCTCCTGAAGAGGCTCTGCAGAAGCTGAAATGGATAAAGATGTGATGGTGCCCTGTAGCAATACGGACAGCTCCTGTTGTCTCTACCTGCTGTTGTGCCACGGTACCATTGTGTTCTGGTTTACCTCCACTAGCTGGATCTCAGTCTGCTGCATCACCAGAGAGTTCCCAAGGACCAGCTGCCTTATCTCGCTGTAATCCCTCAAGATAAAGGACCACCACATGTCTGACCTCTACCCCTTTCCACTGGGCCTAGATGGAGGTTACAGAGTTTTATAAAAATGGTCTTCACGAGAGATGGGCCGGTACACTCTTTTTACATTCCGATCCGATGCGATCTGATCTTTTAAAATTAAATTGTGCCGATACCCGATACAGTAGGCAACATATAAAACACAAAATAAATAAAAAAATCTCAATTTCAAGCCATTTATTAAATAGCGTTGCAACAACCTGAGTGCAATATGTAATGGCATGGTATGTTCTAGATCTAGAAATGGATCAACTTCTCTGTAATCTTTGCAGCCATCGGGTTGTCACCTGGAAGTTTTTCACGCTTTCTGAAAGAAGCCTCGATCTTGTGCTGTGTGTGTTGTTGTTTAGCCTGAAGTTGTATCAGCTCCCTTCTTCTATCCCTCCCAGCTTCTTTCACGTACTTACTTTTTAGATGCTTGCTCAAATTGGTGGTGTTGTACGTCAAAACGCTCTTTCCACCCCTCGGAACCATTGTTTCACACACATTGCACTTTGCGTGGCTACTTTTTGGCGTCTCAACTGAAAAGAAATTCCACACTTGAGAAGCCATGCTGCGCCGATCCCGCCGCTCACAACCAAAACACCCCTCCTCCCTCTGTTCTGCCAGCGTGCTTGCATGGCGCTGTATATGTGCATCACCACGTTAAGACTACGCCTCCTGGACATGCTGTGTGTGAGTGAAGGAACGCTGCAGGCTGCAGCCATAGACTGTAGCACAGGCCGCCATTTGTTTAATATCGGATTGGATTTAATGCCTCATGCTCCGATACCGGCCCAACACTAGTCTCCACCAACTGCAGTCTGGCTACTGAACTGGTGAGCTACCTGTTCCGGACATGCAGCAGGTAGTGCTGTCAACACCAGGAGTAGTTGAGGGCGTCTTCCGTGTGCGAAACCGTCCACTCAAGAGATATTTAGAAGCCATAGATCTCTTTGGCGGTTGAAGAGGATAACTTGTACCAGGGTCACTTTAACCAGGTATTTCCAGTTTGAAGGGGAAGCCTCTTCTTTCAGGGCATCCAAGTGTTGCTGTTGTTTTTCAGACAACTGGGAATTAAGATTTTGCACATCCTATGTGAATGGTAAGAGTTGAGGGGATTTCCATTTAGACTGGTCGAGCTGAATCAGTGCTTGGTATAGCTGTGCAAATTCCTCAGCATCTTGGATTGTTTCTTTATCTCTTTCCTTCAATCCTTCAGACTTCTTAAACATGGCCAAAGCAAGCTGTGTCCAACTTTGTGAGCCAGTGATGGATATTTTTATTTGCCTGTTTCATCACTGAATCCAGCTGAGCATCTTGCAGCAGTGAGGACATGAGAATACTTTACGGGTTTATCAAGTTCTTTTATATTGTTCACTGGTGCAACTATTTCTGCTGCCAGCATCATCCTGCCAAGTTCCCTCAGCTTTTGTTGAGTGTATTGATGTTGGCAGATTACCCTTTCATTCCTCTTGAACAGTCTATAGCCATACTCCAGAAGGTAGCTGTCTTTCTTTACAGCTACTGCAGCCTTGTCTAGATTCATATCATTCAAGAACTTCCAGTATACATCAGTAAATCCAGGGGGAAATAGTTCAGTGAAAGCTACCTGGTTCAGAAATCTTGTCCTGAGGCTTGAATTTGCAAACCTGAAAATGTCCCCACATGACTCTTTTTGTAAACAGTCCATAGCAGTACACAAAATGCAGACACTGTTGTCCCTCAGTCTTTTTCTTTGGCTGCTTGAATAGTATCAGCTTTCCTTTCTGGCTCTCCAAAACGTATGTTATGCTCAAAGTTGCTTTTGTTTCTGATTAAATCTAAGTGCAGTTGTCTTTCTTTTGAGTTTTTTGGAAAACTGAATGATTTTGCAACATCCATTTCATCATTGTGCGTACGAAACAAATGTCTTGACATTTTTTGAACTACGTTTTCACAATAAAATGTGAAATCAATACCTGTCTTCTGCCAGCGCTGCACTGTGTCCCCAGTGTACACTGGGTGGACCGTGGTGCACAGGGAGACTTCACGGGTGTCCATCCACTTCACAAACAGAAGATCCCCGTCTCTGATCCATCTAATGGTGCCTCTTGGAGACTTTTTTGTGATTCCATTTTGCTGGGTGGTTGGGACTCCAATTCTCCCCTGTCTATATGTCCCACAAGCTCCGAATCCTTGCATGCTTAGGTGCCGAAAGAGGGTGGGACTGGTGTAGAAGTTGTCCGTGTAGATGGTGTACCCAGACTCCAGGAACTGTTTTCTCACCAGACTGGTCACCACATCATATGAGAGCCCATGCCCCGATGCTGCCTTGGTCTTACCCGTGTAGAGTTGGAAGTCAACTGTGTAGCCATTTGCATCAGCAAGCACAAAAAACTTTAGACCCCACTTTACAGGCTTGGTCCTCATGTACTGCTTGATGCCCAGCCTGGCTTTGGTTGCAACCATCCGTCGACAGAAAAATACCTTGGATGGTATAAAAACTTTGAATTAATGCCAATCATTTCCATGAGCGGTCTGACACGATGGAGGCGGTCATAATCTACGGTGCCCTTTTTCTCCTTATTTTTTTTCATCCTCCTCAGAGTCACTCATATGTAGAGATGATAAAAATGGCCAGGAACCGGTCCCTGGACATTACTGTGGCAGGGAATGGCACACGGAAGATGGTCTGCCTTCACCAAAAGTCGGTGAGCTTTGGCAGATCTAGGACTGACATATAAAGCAGCAGGCCAATGAACTTTTTCATCTCTTCTGGGGTTACGTCTGTCCAGAGGAGCCTTCTCCCTCCTTCCAACTTTTTGGCTGTGTTCTTGTTCGTATTTTCACAGAGGAGCTTGTAAACTGCAGCATCAAAAAAATGTGAAAAAATTTCACCTGGTGATGGTTTTCCAACAATGAGAGGGGGTTGGACACCAGGGGGGGGGGGGCGTTTAGGCTGGAACCTTGGCAGCCTGGTGACTCTGTCATCGGGTTCTGCCTCTGTCTTCCATCTTAGATGGTGTGGTGAGCGGCTTCGGTCCCTCACAGCATCACCAGAACCTCCAGCATTACCAGGGCTCCTCCCACGGCCCCTCCCCTTCTTGGCGCACACGCCACTCGAGGATGGCTGCTCCTCATCACCCGACAATCTGAAAGTGATGAAGAAAAATACGCAGCTGGTCACGCATACTGTACAGTATATGGCACATGCATAGGATATTATTTTACAAAGGTAACAATACAAGCCTCAAATTATCCTCACCCAGTGTAAAGATCAAAAGCACAAAAATGTATGCGCTTTATTACGCATAGCCCGACACACACACTTACACACACAAACACCGTACAAATGTGGCGTGATACTCTGTTCCAAAAAGAATACCACACAATACACGGATGAAATCATGCACACATAGAGTTGCTCCTCTAGATGCTCCTTCAGATGCTCCAGCGCTCTCAAAATCATGCGAAAACCTCTGTGGAGGTTCAATAGCCCAGGTGGATCTTCTTGTTCTTCTTGGCATTTTTCAATCAGACTCAGCTCCTTCTTACAGCGTACTCTTGTCTCAATCTGCTCCGCACCTGTATGCGCTCGCTGGCTTGTTTATATACCTGAGTAAAAACCGTAATATCCAGATACTGGCTGAAAGCGCAACATCTCAGCTTTCTCAAACCATTTGAATTTTTCCGATTGTGCAAACCGTTCATGAATGAGGGACAATTGAAATGGGCGCATTTTCAGAGCAGAAATTAGCGTATTTAAAGCCTGGTACAAACTCTGTCTCCCGTCTGGATCGCTAATTTCGCTAACGGCACACACTGTGTGGGGGGTGAATTATTTTCTAACTCGGCCGTTTGGAAGGTATTAGGATCGAGAGCTTGCCCAATCAGAGCCACAGCTCAGATCACGTGACTGACGGGCGCCCAATAGCTGTGAGTTTGGGCACTCGTCACTCGTCCCATTTCCAATATGGCCGCGCCCGTCGTTTAGCCTCAAAACGGAGCTGCAGGAACAAACGGGTGACGTCACGGAGACTACGTCCATGTTTTGTACGGTCTATGCTCTCAACTTGTGTGTGTGTGTCCGAATAGATAGATAGACTAATTGATTAATTAGTAAAAGTAATATGTATTGGTGTATAGAATGCTGATGCACTCATAGATTGAAGTGTAGAAGAGACCAATCATGTAATAGCCAGAGGTTGTCACAGAGTTCAGAGGTCAGTGTCTGGCACATGATTTTGATATTAAAGGTTGTTGTGTAAGCAGGGTAAATGGAGCTGTGTAAAAAAATATTCTGATGCTTTTATACCTTTCTGAGAAGTTTTATGGAATTTGTATCATTTAAGGAAGAATTTAAACACACTAAGGTATGATTTTGAAAAGGTTTACTTGAAATTGTGCACTTTTATGTGGGTTTCCAGCTTTGCTAATGTGCAAACAAAAGTTTAATGTGATAGAAGTTTGGTTTCTGATAACTTCAGTGTTCATATCTTTCCCTAAAGTCATTGTATAAATTCATGTTTAAATCCTTACCATCCCTCATTTGAAAAGGCTGTTTCTTTTAAAATGTGAAGATGTCCCGCTCCACGATGCCCCATACGTACTGCAAGCGTCCAGGGTTTCAAAAGGCTTCCATCACCAGGCTTCAGCTATTGGCTTTCTCATTTCTGCCTTTCATTGCAAACCCATCTCAAGCCCTTGAGATCATCTCACGTCCAGTGTCACCAACATACGTGGCAGTGGGAGACGAGGTGACCTTTCAGTATCACTTCACCCTTGCTCCTGAAGACTTGGGAAGAGTTGACATTGAACGGAGAATCAAGCCTGCAGACATCAGTGCGGAGGAGACCGTGATTATTCGGTTTGCTGATCGCATCGATGATCATTTTGAAAGATTTAAAGGAAGAGTTCACTTTGTTTCTCCAGTTCCTGAACATGGCAATGCATCAATAATCATATATGACTTGAAGCTTACTGACTCTGACATGCACCAGTGCAAGGTTAGAAGACTTCCCTCATCTGCTGTGATCCTCACTCGTTTGCATGTAATGGAGAGGCTAAATAAACATGTGTGCTACACTGAAGGTGTGGTTGAAGTGGGTCTGAATGTGATGCCTAAATGTCCGTCTACACAAGGTAGTGCTTCCCTTACAACAAGTCACAGTAAAACATGATAATTTTTTTAGAATTGTAAGGCCCAGGTCATAGTATAGGCCTTCCCAGGAGCAGGGAAAAGGTTACTGTTCAGGTTTTGGAAGTAAGGGCACTAGGATTTTATAGTTTTCAGTCATCACATGCTTAATTGGTTGAGGGGTTTTTTAAAATTATTATTGTTTTTCTTGTTTATGTAATGTTGGGACTGGGGCATTTGTTGATTCATTGTTTTTTTTCTAAATGTTTCAGAATGTTTATTTTTCTGTCATGTTATTCACTTCCGGAGAAAAGCTATAATAGAGGGGGAAAACTTACCTGCGGGGTTGCACACCGGACGGAAGAGTGGCCAGCCGGGAACTTATACCTTGCAGTGGACACTGACTGAGCATTTGCATGGTTTGTGGGCAATTGGTTTTTGTTTTTTTTCTTCGCTGGAAGGAGCTGAGAGGATTTATTTAACTTTTGTGGACATCGAGGTCGGTCGGCGGGAAAGCCCTTTGTTCTCTCCTGGATTTTTTTTTTTTCTTTTCCCTCTGGAATAAGGAACTGAGATGGGACTCATTTATTTGTGGAGGTCATTTGGGTCACACACAGACTCTTTTCTTTTATTTGAGGTTTGGGACTGAGTATTTTTTTGTTTATTTTATTATTAAAGGTACCTTGGTAGCAGGCTGGAGTTACTGTTTCAGGTTGGTGGAGCAGGAAGGTTTGTTAGGACCTTCTGGAAATGGCCCTAAAGACTCGACTGAAGAACTTTCTTACTCTCCTTAGTTTCCCTCTCTTTCTCACTGGCTCCTCTATGACTGAATTCCTCAGCGTTCTGCCTCCTCTCCTCCTCTTCCTCCTCACAGTCCCCTGCTGTACAGTGGGAAGTGTCTTTAGCGCCTTCTTGAGCTGTGGTACTGGAGCCAGGGGAGACTGATGGGACAGGATCTTCAGGAAGACAGGCTGGAGTTTCTCCTGCTCTCTGCTCTTCTTCTGTCTCTGGAGAGAAAAGGAGCTCCACATCGGAGTCATCGAACTGGCCGAGGATCATTTTATCGTTCTCTTCGTCCACGCTGAAGAAAACATCAGAATCAAAGATCAGTATCCTGATGTTCCGTGCTCATCATGAAATATCTGGCAGCATAAATCTGTCACTTACTACACGCTGGTGTCGTTCTCCTCTTCCAGGTGAGCCATCGTGATAAAAGGATGTTTTAGAGCATCACCAGGACTGATCCTCTTCTCAGGGTCAGTTTGGAGGAGACTTTTCAGGAGGCTGAGAAAAGCCCTGCGATCTTCTACCTCGATGTTTTCTCCCATGTAGGGATAGAGCTACAATTGAAAATACAAGAAGAAGCTCAGTTTATCTGCGTAAATAATTAAATAATTATGTAATCACTGATCAAAGCTGCATACTTACTGTAACAAGATCGTCCAGGTTGTTAAGGCCCCTCTCAGACTGTTTGGGCTTGAGTCCAGAGTCTTTTTCATCCTCCAGTGGTGTCTACAAGAGCAAAACAAACTCAACACGTCAGGTCATTTGGACTTGAAAGGAGCCCTGGCTACCAGAACGTCATTTTCCTAAATGATCAGTGTTTTTACCAGCTACATAAGAACGATAATAAAATCTCTCAAAATATCTTAGTTTGTATAAAATTTGAAAAAATATTTTCACCTGTAGGCCGCCATTGTTGTTTACGCCGCAATAACGTCTGGGTAGTGATGTCATATGGTTGCACCGGGCTCGATCTCATACAGGATCATATAAGTCCTCGAGCGGACTTCAGTGGTTTCCAGAGGAAGTTTTGTGGGTTTGTGTTGGAAAATAGTCGGCACAGCATTTGGCTTTAGTCTCCGTTTATAATGACCCACACCTGTCAGCTCTTTCATCAGCATGGGCCGGCTAAATGCAGCAAATGCTTCTGGGGAGAAGTGGCCAGAACATAGTCCATCCAAAGTTGTTTACGCCCACAAGCAATTTTCCACAACTTCCTTCTTTTCTTGTCTTTTGGGAAGCTGTGCAGACTAACATCAGTCTCCTTGTTTCCTTTGGACTGAAAAGTGCACCCAAAAGCAGCCACATGTGGCATTATTATGTTTTTTTCCCTCCTGAAACCTCGTGACTTACGGCGACTAGTCGTGAGTAAACAGCGAAATCCAGATGCTCGGCACCAATCTATGCCATCAACACAGAATGCATTGCGGCAGTAACACAATCGTGGCGCCCGAAGGAAAGAAACTGTGTTTTATTTAAAGAAAAACCAATTCGTTATGTCTTTTAACAACAAATTCTAGTTTGAAACAAACATTTCATGCCTATTAGTCCTTACAGTTGGGGTTCCTTTAAGGATGGGACATTCTGCCGCCCCCGTTGGAGGTGCTTTCTGCTGATTTTTTATTAATACATTTTGAGAAACTGATTGATTCCGATGTCTTCGTTCACTTTTGTTTTGTTTTTTTTCTCTGCCCTCCTGATTTGACTCTGCTGAGAGCGAGCGAGGAGGGCTAGTTAAAGCAGCTCCACCAAAAATATTGAGTTGTCGGCCCCGGTTTAAGTCCGGTGGCCTTTATTGCCCGCCTGCCCTGGTGAGTGACAGCTTCTTTTTCAGAGAGGTTAAGTTTAACTGTTACAGAAAAACTTTAACATTTAACAGAAAAAAATGTCAATAGCAATGCAAGAAAATGATGTTAACTAGTCTAAATCATATTAAGTTTGGTCAAGGCTTTCTATGACAGGTTCAGCAACTTAGGGAGCTGACTTAAATGAATAAGCAGCTGATGTGCCAAAAAGCTGAAGAATATTTTCAGGCAGCTTGTGCTCGTAGCAAGCCTCAACTGACAACTTCAGACCATATCTGACATACAGGATGGAGTTCAGGGTCTGCAAGGACATCCGATTTCTCAGTTTGTTTTTTTTACCACACCCATTGGGCTGAAAAGTCTCTCGACTTCAGCATTCAAATGCGGCAAGGACAACACAGACACAGCAGACATGGTAAGTTCCTGAAATGGGTTGGTATCAGCTGTATCCCCAAACTTCCAAATCTCACTCCAGAAGCCCACTGTGTTTTTGGTTTCGTTCCACTTATTAAGGTGGATAACACGCCACTGCTGGACAATCGTGTCTATCTCCGTAGGAGAGAAGCCGAGGAGCTTTTCTATGTTCTCCATTTCTCCTGGGCTCTCATTGGGCCTCATTTACAAAACGTTCGTACGCACAAATTCGTGCCTAAATCATGCGTACGAACGTTTGACGCCCAAATCTGTGATTTCTCAAAGTTTTTTCTTACCTGAATTCTTCTTACTTTGTGAACAAATTTAGAACCTCCTCAGACCATGCGTACGCACAAATAATGATCAGCTGTCTATATAACTTAAAACACAGACTCTTTTAACTAAAAACATAACATTTTAAAACTACTTTCAGTAAAAGAAAAAAACCTTAAATAGAATTCATTATTAAAAACTGTGCATTGGGTAAATTTATTGAATAACCACGAAACGGACACATTTTTGTCCTCTTCATACTTATATTTAATCTTAAATTAAATAGTTTAGATTAAAACTATAATCATGTGCATATCAGAATGTCACATTATTTTATGTTGATTAAATCGTCGACTGCTCTGACAAACAGTTTCATAAAGTTGTGCAAACTGAATGAAGACGTAAAATAATTTGCTTCTTATTATGATTTTTAATATTTTCGGAGTAAATGACGCACACACAGCTCAGCTGTTCACTCAGATTTATTTACCTGTTTGCAAAATTATCCAGCAGCTGTTTTAATGTGTTATTTGTGTTACGGGTACACGGTACGATGTCCCTCACAGCACCAGGAGAATAAGCAGATCACCGGTCAGGACGCGCATCTGCAGACGAGTCTCCAGTGAGACACCGAGAGAACGAGCTGTGTGGTTGACGCCGACAACGCGGACGTAAAGGAAGACTGCTTCTCATTCTGAACCTCTAAACAGATGTCCTTATATAGATCAACTGGGGCGTAGTTTATGCTAATTTCAGGATACGGGAACGCACCTGTCGATTTAGAATGATTCTGATTCACTAATATATGCACAGTGGTGCGGACAAAAACGGCTGGTGCGCACGTGTCATGAATCCAACGGTGATTTCGCGTATTTTCTCACTTTGTGCGGGAAGTAAGAACATTTTTATGCATTTATTCGTGAATGAGGCCCATTGTGCTTCAGTGTTTCATCTACATTGAAAATTGACTTGTACTGCAAAGCTTCAATGTTGTCCGACAGTCTCACCCTCGGCGCATTCCGGAGAGAGATGATGAAGGCTACACACCGCTTTCTGACATTTTCCTTCTCCTCAGGCGCTGTTGTGGATTTTTTTGATTAAAGTAAGCAATTTAACCTACTGAAGGGTAAATTCTCAGATATCCTTACATATAGATGCCAGCTGTCGCGTTTGTCAGAAGGCTGTCTCCAGGAGAAGACAAGGCCATAAACAAAAAATGTTGTTCTCCTGTGTCCAGGCTATTCAAAGCACACAGCAGCTGAGCTGACCCACAGATTTCTGGACTCTGACGATTTCAATGTTCTCTGTAAAAGTTAAACTTGAACACATTCTGAAGATCCTAACAGGTCTTGAGTAATTCTCTTAATTTCAGGTTTACACTGTCAATTTGCTGATGTTCATTTGACTTCATGAACCCAAACTTGTAAGATGTAATACCAGATCCCCTCCTCATTGATCAGGTGGTATCCCGTCCCCCCTACAAGGCCCTGCTGCACCAAATGACAGCCAATCACCACTGGAGAAGGGACGTCCACAGGGTTCATAAGGGAGAGGGGCTCTTTCTACATGGGGGGCTTTTCGGATACACAGGATTTGGGATGGAGAGGTTATGTTGAAAGAAAGGATGAGGGTTTTTAGGCTAAGAGTTTTGTTAGAAGGTTTAGGAAATGCAAGCGGTTTCTTTTCAGTCGTTGTTCATGTTGTTTAGTGTTATCAGTTGGTACAGAATATTTGACGTGCTGCAAATCTTTCAACCCAGAAGCTTTGTTAGAGATGGCTAGACTTGAATAAACTTTTTCCTGGATTCAAGCTGAATGGACTCTCCTGCTGATTTGGACTCCTCTTTTCATCATTTTTTCATGGGTAAATGTCTTAGAATTAGGAGACCTAGAATGAGAAATTATGCAGTAGAAATGGGGGTCCTCCCCCGCCTTATATTAAAGTAACAGAAATAACAAGTAACAAGCGAGCCCGAAAATTAGATTCAACAGCGCAAGGTGGAACTCAGCTGCCTTTGACTCATTGTAACGGATGGCCTTGTTACTACAGACTTATGGCTTTTGGCCTTGTAGATATTGCACTTTAAATGTAACAGGGAAAAAAGAGTGAAAGCACTTTGCACTTTTATAGCACTTGCACTTTGTTTACCAACTTTGCACAATGCATATTTGCACAATTTTTATATAACCTCAGTATTTATTGAATATTTAATCAGTAAATAAACCAGTGATTGACGTGAGTCCAGCAGGGACAGGCTTCGGAGCATCGCTCTACTCGTAAGAGAGAGGCAGGTGAGAGAGCTCCGTGTTGCTGTGATTGGTTAAAAATGTAATGTGCAGTATTGGGTGTGCATGACGGTCAGAAAGAGTGTGCGAGTGCAGGAGTGTTATTTCAAAGGGTTTTTGTGATCACTCACCTGAACTGTGTTGTGTCTGCTCCAGGGTGTTCCGGTTAAAAGAATCCGGGAGGGAACGAATGCCCTGATAAAGTTCCGGGTCAAACCAACTCGTAAATTATTGGAGGGGAGTTGAATTTGGGTTCAGTTTGTTGTCGATGTAATTAATGGTAGGGGATAATTATTAAATGCATTTATGAAGGGGTTTTTGGTATATAAAGGACATACTCAGGAGAAAATGGGGAAAACAGGGTGTTGGTAAATTTGGAGGGAGTCTGATCTTGGGGGGAAACGTCTGCGGATAGCTCAGTCTGGGGAAGGCAACTAGCCTCAGTATTTAAAGCGCCATAAGCCATCTAACTGTGATACTGGTCAGGATCCTGCCTGGTTCCTGTGCTGCCTGTTGGTTTTTCTAAGTCTGTAAATAAATCATTATTTAAAAAAACTGGTCTGTGTCATGTGTGGGTTACTGCAATCCTTCTGGCTGCTTAAGGCTCATTCTAACACTCACAAAGGTAACCAAGGTATGTAGCGGGACTGGTGTATCCATGAATTGGCTCTTTAAGTACATCAATATTTGCCAGTGGATTCAACACCCTGCTGCTCACTGACTTAATCAGGCTGACCAAGCTGTCAAGGAGTTTCACAGGATCCACCTGCTCTCCCTCAAACGCCTTGATGGCCAACTGGACCTCACCCAGCACTGACTTCAAAAAAGTCAGATACAATATGTTTTGAGGATCACTGGAGTATAAAACCTGGACTTGGTGATTTCGAAATGCAGTTTAAGAGCCTCCCACTGGTCCAAAATACGCGAAACCACTGGTTCGATGGACAGCCAACCTGTTGCACACACCTTGGTAATTTGTTAGGGTTTTTCCCCACAGTTGATGGTCACATATATGGCCTCCCTGCGCTTGGGAGACACAGAAAACCAATTATAAGTCTCCCTTACCAAGTACTCTACACTACGAGGGATGGTATCATTAGAAACATGGCTTACAGCAAGCTGCAGAGAGTGACACACACAGCGAATGAGAAGGAAGTCTTTGAGGCCATACTCCTCCTTCAGCACTTTATGGACCCCATTGTTAATCCCTGTCATGATGGCGGCATTGTCAGTTCCAATCCCCAGGAGTTGCTCTTTTTTAAGACTACATTTCTCCAAAAAAGCATAGACTATATAGAATGGACAGCGTGGCTCCGCCTGTCAAGGTTCTACGATTTTGAAGCCAAAAAACCCCGTCACAGGAGCCACCAGGAGTCTGCGGGGTAGAGAATTTCCAGCTGTCAGCTATCCTAAAACGAAACTTATTACACGGTTTTTAACGTCCAATAACTAATGAAAAACCAACTTCTCAGTAAAAAAATGACTTTAACACAATGCAGCCAAATTACACCGTCATACTACCTTAGCGTAAGGATGAGAGAAGAGTTTTTAAAGTTTTCCTGGCTCATATCCTGAATGCATGGGGAGGCGGGGCTTCTGCTGGAAGGTTCAGTTTGAGCCGAACGTTGTTTCGTCCACTGAATATACAGTCCATGCAAAAAAAGCCACAACAGCACGAGCGATGGACCTAGCATCACCCCCCCTCCAACTCAATGAGCCCCAGAAACGTTGACACAGTTGTGTGTTTGGCGTCACTAAAATACCTAATGACAACCCCGAGGTACTTGGAAACACTCACATCTGTTGATTCATCCAGGAGGAGACTGAATCTACAGTCTCCCACATCAGCCACCAACTTCTTGAAAAAGTACGGTGCCAGGACACCATTAATCATTTCTGTGCATTTTGAAGTGTGTGGCAGCAGGAGAGTCAGAAAATGCGGCTTTACACGCTTCCCTAAAATGGTCACATGCTAGCATGGAACAGTGCTCAGCCACAGCAAGCGCCATCGTGGCTTTGGCCTTTTTTGCCAAGTCATTCGTTTTGCAAATGACTGGCAACTTGCTTTGTGTCAGACTGTTGTAAAGCTTTGTCTTTTGAGTGTGTTTAAGAGTTGCCTGGTGTTTTTTTAATGTCTGACAGTTTGGCACAGAAATCAGCCTTACAATATAGACATTATGCTCTTGTGTCATGTCCAATAAATGGCTTCAACCAGCCTTTGAATTCATTATTTGACTCCCGCTCTTTCCTGTATTTTTGTGTGTACAGCTTTGAATGAGACATGACGAGCTTTCAGTGAGATGTTTCAAATGTCACAGAGAGGCACACACAGTAGTGAGGCGAGTTAAGCCTCGTTTCCACCAGGCAGTCTGGTAAGGATCAGTACAGTTTGGTACGGGTCAGATCGGTAAAGCCTGATCCTGTGCGCGTTTCCACAGCCAACCGTACCCTGCTTGATGGGCCGTGGGACAGTGTACCCCACAAATAAATACATCGAAGAAGAAATTAGCGGCATTGTAAACAGAGAGCAACGACAGAGAACATCCAGCAACTCTTCTACTTTGCGATCAGTATGTGGCTCTTTATTCGAGAAAGGCTTCGTGCGGGGTTGTGTGTCATTCTTTATTACCGCTGTCGCACGGGAAGTTACCGATCTTTTGACCAATCAACGTACTGCAGTGATTATAGCCCCACCCCTGGGGCCGGTTTGGAGCGGCGTGGCACCCCAAACAGAAGGGTACTAAAAAGTGGAGCGGTACAGGTCGCTTATTTGGGGACCCGTCCCAGTTTTAGTCTATGGAAACGCCACAAAACTGATTGGTGGAAAAGAGGCTTAAGTGAATGAGACTGTGGGAATCAAATGCAGTGATTTATTGGATTTTTATTTTTTTTTTAGTGTGACTAAACAAACATTTATGTTTACTTCCCGCGCTGTAAACCAATGGCAACTTTGCGCATTCGTGGTTCATTTTCAGTGTGGACGCAGCGTGGAGTGGATCTCTCCTCTCCTCTGACTGCATCAGACAAATGAAACCAAATTTAAAAACTAATAAGTTAATGTTATTACTGAAACACAAATATACTACAATGTTTATTAGATAACATGAGTAACTTAGAAAAAATAAGATAAATACCTTCAAACTTTAATCTCAGAAGATTTACAGACATGCTCATTGATGATAGTCTTTATGACTGAATCATCTATGTGTCTTGAACTTCAGTAAGGCAACTCTGTTTTAAGTTTGAGAGGCACAAATCTCAAAGTGATTACCCAGAAAAAAAGTAGTTTGGAGACTTACAGGCAGCTCCTCCTTGAACATTGTGAAGCCATCTCAGACATAGACCAAGTAGATGGGTCCTCTGCAGTGTCATCACTTAAATCATAGAGGGCATCAGAATAATCTGGAACTTTTTTCATCTGTAAAAAGAGTGCGTGGTCATCCTTTTTCAAAAACTATCAAAATGAATAACAGGTGACAGATTTAGAGGGGAAAGGTCTGTCACTTAGCTATTGGCCTTTTAAGTACCAGAGTTATCCCGGAATGGTATATGGGCAGGATGAGGAGGGAGTAAGTCAGGCTAGGGTCAGCCTCAAGGTGAGGAGTGGCTGGCTGACACATGGACCAAGGATGTGCCAGGCTCATGTGTGACACTCACTCTTGGCTTATTTCACACACTCCTTGCAGCACCAAAGCTTGTGTTTGTCCACAGTCTGCTGTTGAAACAGAGCTCAATGCTCTGCTCCCTCTGCTGGCCAATTATCACACCTGTGCTGGCTGCAGAGTCAGCACAGGTGTGGCTGCTGCTCTTCTCAAGAGGAGCAGAGAGAGAGGTTTTCCAACAATCACACTTGAGCTCTCCATGGTTTCGGGACTGTGTTTGGGCCAACATTTAACTGAGATTTCTAACATTTCTAACAACAAGTACATTCAATACCTAGTATAGACTGCATAACAAAGGATACAACCCAGATTTCTAGCATTAAGACCAGTCAAAGTACATTCATAACCTAGTTTAGACAGTTTAAAGTCGGTTTAAACTCAGATTACTAGCATCAAGACCAGTTAGAGTACATTCAGTACCTAGTTTAGACTGTTAATAGTGGTTTTAAACTCAGATTTTTAGCACTAAGACCAGTCAAAGTACTTTCATAACCTAGTTTAGACTGTTTAAAATCAGTTAACACCGAGATTTCTAGCATTAAGACCAGTTGTAGTACATTCACAACCCAGTTTAGGCCTGTGCTCTGATCTGATTAGTCGTCCCTCATGAATCAGTTATGTGTGTGTGTGTGTGTGTGTGTGTGTGTGTGTGTGTGTGTGTGTGTGTAGGAGCTGCTCCGGTGAACTGCTCACACCTGCTGCTTCAGGCTGAGTTCAGCTCAACGTCCAGACTGAAGCTGCAGAACTCTCTCTCTCTCTCTCTCTCTCTCTCTCTCTCTCTCTCTCTCTCTCTCTCTCTCTCTCTGACATTCAGAGCTGCTGCTGCTCTTTCCACGTCTGTCTCCTCTTGGTCTGATTGACTTGGTTTAGCCGCTCACTTTACATCACAAACACTCTCCAATCATGAACCACATCTTCAAAAGAAACAAACTCAAATTTCTCTTCTGAGCTGCTTCTTTACTCAGGTCAACAGTCACACAAACAAAGTCTGAGTCAGCAAATTCTTCCCAAATAAAGTGAGAAAGAGCTGCAGGAAAGTGTAAATCAGCTCTTGTCTGAGTCTCTGTTTCCTTTTCTTCAATCCTGAAAGAATGAAGCATATAGCCAATCTACACCATGAGGCATAGACAGTCAATCTGCGCCACTGGATGTAATTCTAGTAATTTCTCGTACGCATAAGATCATGCGCACGAGAAGCATGCATTTTTTTTTCTGCCTATTTTTTACTGCCTACTCCCTAGAGATCCAAGGTTTGGGATCATTTTGATCTTATACAACCAATCAAGGTTCAATATTTGTCTTTCTTTTGCCCAACGTTCAATATTTCAATTCTTGAACTTTATTTTTAATTTATATGGGTCTCAAAATTACAATTACTTGAAGGTGTGGTGTTTGCTTTGTCAGAAAGAGTTGTCTTACAGCAATGATACCTAATCCATGCTGAGGCACTTGTGTGCTGCGTATTTGATATGATGGTTTTGGAATCCTAAATTAGTATAAATGAGCAAAAACAGCAGATTAAACCAAACACACAGTCTTTCCTGAACTTTTATTGCTGACATGGGATTGAAAAAGCATCAGTGCTTCAGCTGCACTCATTAGAGGTTGCTATGGCTCCAGTAAACCACCAGATGTCACTCGACTTAGTCAGACTGAAGCCTTGAAGCTTCAAGTAATTTTCAGCACAATTCGTCATTATAATAGTCATTATAAGTAGTAGTAGTGGTAGTAGAAGTAGTTGTCGTAGTGTTATTTTTATTAATAATATTATTGATAATAATAATGACAATAATGCTAATAATAATAATAATAATAATAATAATAATAATAATAATAATAATAATAATAACAATAACAATAATAAACATTCATCGGTGAAAATCCAAGGTGAAAGAGGATTTGTAACCCATTGCAATCCAAAATGTTTCCCTGCAAAACAAGTGCTTGCATTTTTATACTCAGACCTCCCGATCCTTTAGATATTTTTTTTAAGGTAGTATTAATACTTTTTTATTTAATTATTTACGCTCATTGTATATTATTTGCATATTAAGTTACCTCAATTTATGTATTTTCGTTAATTTATTTATCAACTTATTTTTTCACATAACATTTTTTTTTGTTTCATTTTGAAAGATAAAACCTCACTCAAATCCAAACCAGCACTTAAATAGATTCTGGAAGTAAAAAAAAAAAAAAAAAATAGAGAAAGAAAAATGCAGCAATAGCGTCAATATGTAATTTGATATTTTTCATAAATATCCAGTCGTCTTTACTGCCTCAAAGAGGGGTTCGGGGTTTCATACCAGCCGATGGAATCATAACTCCTCCCGCCCGGGCTGTCAAGGTAAACCGTAACCAACTAACCCCCAGACGACCAGGAAGTGTCACGCAGCAGCAGCAGCAGCTCAGAAGCAAAACAGACTCGTCAGTGTTTACAGGGAATAACGGAGCTCAAGAAGGCTTGCGTTCATTCTCAATGAGCAGATAGTCTGTTTCATATGCTGTGAAGCTTCTTTGTTGTTTTATTGACAAGAAGACGGCTGTTTTTTTTTTTGTTTGTTTTTTTTTTACAATGGAGAGACCAAGAGTAACTTGGATGTGTTTGTGTGCCGCTGTGCTGTGTGTTAGCTTTGTTAGCCGAGGGGCATGCCAAACAACTTCACCTCCACCACCACCGCGTAAGTTACCTCCACTTTAAAAAGTCATGAACACAGCTGAAAACAGTATTTATTGTGCATTTTGCCATGCTTACTTTTACGTTTTTAATCAACTTTAATGGTTTTAACGATTAAAGTGATGTTTTCCGCTGAAATACGTCACTGGTGCCGAGACTTTTGTTACTTTGAAGGAGTCACGTGACGGTTTTCTCTTTCAGCCTGCTCTGCCTACACGAGCTGTGACACCTGTGTCCCACATGCCAAGGTAAGTCTGCCAGGAGCACTAGTCTGTGGGTGCACTTGCTCATAGATAATATTAGACCTTTGCTCGAAAATTATGACTGACTGCGGTCATAAAGTTAAAAACCTCTTTAAGTGCTAATCCAGTAACCTCGGCGGCCTACTTCAACTCCTACAAGTGGAGCAAAGAACTGCCCTACTTTAAACACAAGGGCTCTTAGTGGGAAAATTAGTATGAAAAATCACTCTGAAAAATGTAATACGTAGCACACCTTCACTCCTTACAACCACATGTCATATTAGAAGTTCAGTCAATAGAGTTTGTCATGTTCAATCTCAGATCATTTCTGTTTTGTGATGAATAACATCTGACTGCAGATCACCACAAATAATGAGTGTTTAGTCTCAAAAGAAAAACATAAAGCAATACTTGTATTAAGTTCTTCGATAAAATAATTATCTTTGTATGCTTTGCTGATACAAGTTGTCCTTGCAATCAGGGCTGAAAGATATATTGCCATCGTATCCGTATCGAGATATTAAAAATTCAAGATATTAACATCCCAGTATCGATTATATCAGAGGTATCAATTATGTAGATTTTCCTAGCTCACCCTGCATATGAAGCTCAGACAGCTGCGTGATTATTGGTGACTTTCTGTTAATGTTGATGACTGACAGTGAGCTCTAATCACTTATCCCCACTCTCCACATCCTGTTTTATTATGATGCTTTTATTTTTCTAAAAAATGCTTAATTTTCTCTAATCCCAGAGTCACATCATATCCTAATATATGGATATCTAGATATGTGGTATTATTATCGAGATATGAAATTTCATCCACATCGTTCAGCCCTACTTACAATTGATGTGGAGTTAGTTTTCCAGCAATCTAAACCCTCTTATTGTTTCCGTTGTTTCGCTACCAGCTGACGAGTGTTGTTTTGCATGTTGAGCAGTACACATCAGTATAAATAAGGAAGTTTTTTTTCTTTTTTTTGTTGTGAAACAGTGCTTGGCATGCAAATGTTGTGTGAATCTCTAGGAGTCTAAGAGCTACAAGTGGAACATCTTTGTAAACATGAAGTGTTTTTACATCCCCTCTCTCCCTCTGTTCACAGTAGGATGATCCCCGGCTGTGATGGACTTGGTTTAGTTACTCCTAACAGGGTTCCTGCACATCCTTACAAAGTCTTATATTCATTTATATAAAACTAAGGCCAGAGTATAAACTAATATGTTATATTCTGGCCTTAAATAAATTACTCAAAGCTCTTAAATTTGTCAGGGCAGGGTTTGTTAATGTTATATTATTATTATTTTCTTTATTTTTTCGTGGGACTGTTCAAGAAGGAGATGTAGAGAGAGGATACTGTCTTACAAGCTGCTATAAATTGTGATCTGCATCCTCTGTGCCTGTGGGTCACTGTTTGCAGTTTTACATACCATTAACCAGAGAGCACTGAGTATCACTTTATGTTCAATAGACCAACAGAAAGTAAACATGAATGGGTCTCATTAAGTGACTGTGAAACAGCATTGTCATGAATACTTGTCTCCTTTTAGTACAGACATTTCTGGGACTTAAATGCAACTATCCAAAAAAATGGGTTCATATGAACATTAGACAGATAGCTTAGTAAATAGCACATTCATCAAAGCAAAACTTCTGTATCCTGGTTATCAACCAAGCAACCTTCAAATCTCAGTTGAATAAACTCTTCTTCTCCTGGCAGCTGTAGCTCAGTTGTCTTGTCAGCGTCTCTCAATCAGAAGGTCGAGGTTTCTGAAGTGCTGAAGTTTTCTCGTCTGTGCTGTCGTTGAGTGAATTGAATTGGTTAACATGGAGAGGCTCTTTACACAGCAGCCTCTGTCATTGTCAGTGTATGAATGTAGTGTGAAGTGTGAAAGTGCTTTGAGTGGTCACATGGCTATAAAAAGATCTATACAAACACTGTCCATTTATCATTTTACCATTTCTTCTTTTTACTCCGATAGATTTTTAAAGTAATTCTTCCAAAATCACTTGAAATCACACAAAAAAAACAACCCAAAACAAGTTCTGTTTCTCCACTTTAGCCCTCTTTCTTGGACTTTAGGGAGCATGGAGCACATCACCGCACTAAGGATGTATTTAGCATGTTCTTTTTAAGCATATCTGATTAAAATCAACATATTTTTAGTTAATATCCCAGTAGATTCTATATATCTGGCTTCCTGTTGTCATTAGAAATGTCTTATTTTCCGTCATCCTTTTTGTTTTGAATCCTAAATGCTTGTCTGTAGTTTTTTTCTTTGCCTGTCGAACATGCTGAGTTAAAAAAAAAAGTACAACAGGAAAGAGCTGACTGCCAGTCTAGTAGGAAAATTGAACTTATACTTAGGGATGCTTAATTTTCACTTTTCTGACATTGTTTCACTCTTAATTTTTGATACCAATTTCTGCATGTGTTTACACCAAAACCGTTTGTTAATAACACCATATGGCCTATTGTAGGATTAACACATTATGCCTGGTTTTATTGTGACGCTCCACTGGATGCAAAAATAAACGCAGCATGGCTTTCTAACTGTACACACTGTGCAAAATAAGGGAACAGCTTTAACTGAAGTTTTGGGAAGAAGTGCCAGTATATGACACTGCCATATTGTACGAGTAACATAATAGTGCAAATAAAAACAAGAAAGGCACAAACATTTTCAAAAATTTTAACATAGCCCTGCTTTAAAGTGTAAGAAATGAAGCACCAAGAAGACTGATGCTGACTTCTTATGACAGGTCTGTTTCTTTTCCATTGGTCCTCATGTGTCAGAAGTAGATTTTTCTGTGTGAAAACAAGCATCTCAGAATTGTCACAATGTATGTGATTTCTCCTCTCATCAAAGACGTGGGCAACAATGTCAGACAGTTAATTTTGTGCCTGTAAACGTCCCAAAAAAGCACAGACATTGGTTATTAAAAACCCGGATACCAATAATTCCCGAATATTATGTTTTTAAACCAGTACATATCACGCCTGCTTATAGTACTTTGATGTTAGATGTTTTTTGAAGCATGTCTACTTGTGAATTATTTTGACAATTGATGGTTCTTAGTTCCATGAGAGAAAACAGGTTTTACTTTTAAATGAGTTTCTAAGGGGTCAGAACAGTTTGGTTTAAATATAATTTTGCATATGAGGCTCCTGTGATGTCAGTATCACTGCATGCGACATGTTAACCTGTGTGGTTTTTTTTCTCACAGTGTCTGTGGTGCTTCACCTCCAACAACTGCACCGAGTACCCAGTGAGCTGGTTGCTGCCTCCGGCCTCATTGTGTCAGCTGTCCCAGGCACGATGGGGAGTCTGCTGGAGTGAGTATATCAAGTTCACCAGTATCTTCTTATATTTCATCCTAGCTTACACTCACGACAACAGATCCTTCCCTTGTTGTTCAAGATGTGTTTCCTATCCCAAAAGACATATTAATAATATTTTTGTTGATTTCGTTGAAGGAAACTGTCTATCTAAGAAGTTAAAATGTGACTTGTTTGAGGAATTCTGGTTTTGATTTGTATCAACCTCTGATATGAGTGAGTTTATTTGAAAATTAAAGCTAAAATAAAAAATTCCTGCTCTTAAATTTCAAAAATAAGGTTAACTCTTTGCCTCCAAAAATTCCGTCTTGAAAGTTTTATTCAATCTGTGCAGTTCAGGTGTTTTCAGCTCTGTTTCACAATGGCTTTTTCAGGTATTTTCACCACAATCTAAAGGAAACAAAAGTTCCCTCCTCTTTTTGCCGTGACATTTCCTCATACCATCCAGCAACATTACACCTCAGCAGCTGAGACTAATCATTGTGTGTCAGTGAGATCGAGCAGTAGAAAAGTAGACCTGCTCTTGGAAGAGTGTGAGCACTTCTTCTCCCTCACACCTTGTGATGCAAGGCGGTCTCAGAGGGGAGGGTATGATCTTTATCTGAAGCAGGAAACCCACTTCCTCTTCAACGTAGCAGTGGACCGTGTCTGCTCAGAGGTGAATCTCTTGTCTGAGCAAAAAGAGCACCAACATGTCAGTACAGAAGATTTCTGAGCATCCAGGTTAATAGAAACTCAGACGGCTTATGGAGTTCTGTCGCTGCAGATGGTGGAGTAAATGTATTTTCCTAAATGAAGTCAACTTCCAATTTCTTCAGTTTCCCCCCTTCTCTTCTAAGACACACTCTCCTTCGTATCTAGTTGATTTATTGTGATGTGATGCTGTTTGCTGCCTCACATCCTTACAATCACAAGGCAGGGAGTGGTGCATGCAAAACAGCAACTGGTAAACAAAACCCAGGGAAATGTCAGCTGTCCATCAACGTCTTGTTTTAGATAGATCTGAAGATGAGTCAGAGAAGTCAAGTTAGATGTCTTAGTCCAAAGTTAGAGGCATCCTGTGTCATTCTACACACCTTTAGTTCCCCGCCTTAAAACCTCTCCCTGTACAACAAAACTAAAACCTCAGACAGAGTTTGTGTCTTATTATAGGTGAAAAGTGTCCACTAGACTTAATATGAGCCACACTCCCCTGACAAGTCGAGAAAGAATTCTAAATTCAAGATAGTACAACAAGAGAAAAATGATGATTATAATAACTATTCTGATTTTATTTATACAGCATCTTCAGAAACAGTTGTCGACAAAGTGTTTTTTTCAGTTAAAACACAGACGCAGAGGATCAAAGAGAAGGCAAACGTTTTTGACAGAGGAAGGCCAGTGATGAATAAGTGTGTTATTGTAGAGACAGCAATAATAATATAAAGATAAAGTGATAAAATGACAACATCACATCGGGTGAAGAAAGGGAAACGATTGTGAAAGAACGAGATAAGAAAATAAAAGAGATAAAAGAAATAAGAAATAAAATCATCGAGCTACAAGAAAACAAATAATAAAAAAAAAAATAAAGACAAAAATGAAAAATACACCTGGACATACCTATGCACTCATACATAAAATAAACATTAATGAATAAGTCTTTCAAGGGCAGTTTTGAGGAGAGATTTAAAGGATAAAGAAAAAGAAAAGATAAATTTATGATATCTGAATTTGGGTAAAAAGAAATCTGCCAATGGGCCAAAAAATGTTCTTGTCTAGTTTCTTGTGGAATTAAATTATTTGTCTTAAGTAACTAGAATTTCATTTTTTTTATCCCACGAGGATATTATTGAATTATCTTTAAGCGTTTTAGGTATAATTTTGTCTTATGATACCTTGAAATAAGACATCTTCTGGGCTTGTCAGGTGGATGTGGTTCATGTAAGAAACAAGCACTCGGATTTTACTGTTTTCAGTGTAGGACACTTCTTCTTTTCCTCTCTCTCATCCTTACTTATTGCTCCTTACACACTGTGTTTGCCTGAAGCCAAGAAAAGTTTCAGAATTCAGTTTTTCTTTGGGGAGTTGGTCATTTTTACAGAAGAATATTAATGACTTAAATGGGAATAAAAGGGAAACATTTTTGTAATTTGTTATACGTTTAAACCACATAAATATTCAGCCCAATAGTCGAGTGAAGCAGGTTAAACCAAAGAAATTTCACCAAAAAAATGCATTTCTCTTATATGCTTGCTTCAGCCATGGGAAGTAGTTGAAACATTCACAAACTGAATAAATCTCTTTTCAGAGGCTTTCTGTCTTGTACCCTACATGTGTGGAAATGGAAACATGATATGAGATGCAGCCTTGTGTCTTCCTTGACTCTAAGGAATAAAACATGAGCTGCTGAGTTTGTTTCTTGGTTTGGTTCCTTGATGACTCCTTCCACCTCACGTGTTCTGTCATTCACTTGTTTTGATTGTTTAAGTTTAACTCACCAAACCTGATAAACAAATATTTTTCTGCTGTAGAAGCTTCTGGTTTTGTCCCAACCAAGTCTCCATCTGATCAACCTCAAGTTTTGTTTTCACTGGAAACAAAACTGTTGTTTCCTCATTCTTGTGCCTCGCAGTTGTGCTGAGGAATCAGCAGGTGGAGCCATTGCCAAACAAGACGAGATGATGTTGCCATTCAGGGGACAAAGGATCCAGAGTTTTGAGTTTCATTATGTCTGAAAAACAAGTCTAAATGTTCCTAATAATCTAATTTTTCTCTGTTGATCAGTGAACTTCGAAGCCCTGATCATCGCCATGGCTGTCCTGGGTGGAACCATCCTTATCAGTATCATTGTTTGCTGCTGCTGCTGCTGCTGCTGCAAGAAGCGTGACTCAAGGTTAGTCAATCAGAGTTTCCCTCTAGGGCAAATGTGACCAATCACAGTGTGTCCACAGAAGCTTGTGTTGACACTCACAGGCTCAGGTTGTTTTTCAAGTGTGTGACAACATTAGAGAAAGGAGCCTTTCAGCAAACCTACTTCTTATTGACACAAGTCATTTTAGATAAGTAACACCTGGTAACTTAGCTCTCCTCAGCCACCAGACACTAATGTTAGAAAGTTTAATTTTACCTTTGAGTACACAAGAGATGCTTGGATCAGTTTTTAATATTAATAGAATAACTAGATGTATGGAGTTTCAGATATGAACATTACTTGAATTTACACTGCCTTTATGAAGATAATATGTGACAGTTTATACTACACCACAATCCCAGTTCCAAAAAGTAGTTAATATTTATAGTTTGAAAACCTTAAAAAAGGGGGCATTGTGCCATTTTAGGCCTAACTATGTGCCTCTGGTACCCCCTGGTAACTTTACATGAATTACAGCTCATGTTTTAGAAAATTCTTGTTACAGCCTTTGCATGAAACGTGTCCTTCTCCACAAACCTGTTCCCCTCTGATTGGTCAGTCCTGTGTAAGGGCTGGAATAAGTGTTCGAGGCCCTCTGCTCCAATCAATGTGTTATGAACCAGTTAGGACATCTTTATGTGATGACCCAATCATTTCAGCAACTCTTGTGAAGATCTTGTGATGAGCTTGTGGCTTTTGTTCTGTTTTTTTTTTGGACCACGGTGTTTACAGACAGAATGAGGGATTTGAATTACACGTAAATATGTAGAGGATTGAAAATCTGCTCAGTTAGTGTGAACATCCAGCATTTTTATTTGTTTTTGTGTTTAAAATATGAGGAAGCAGAACACTCCTCCTTTAAACTCACCATTTGATTTAACTGGGACAAAAAAAAAATACAATAGAGTTTTTCCAAGGGGGAGTGATTCAGAGAATAAGAATTCTGCTTAAGTGTCCAGGTTTATATATCAGTTACTGAGATGCCTAGTCCTCTCTAGAAAAAAACAAGTTGGCCTTTTTCCTTTGTTAAGTCGTAAGAAATCTCTACATTTGATTTTTTTTTTTTTTAATCCTTAATAACATATTTAGCTCTACATAAATTGACTGTCATACAAATGAGAAACCATCATGAAGCGCTTCAGCCCTTACTCTTTGCTTTTCAGAGATTTTTGCTTCACCGTATTGAACAGGAGTGAGGGGTTTTAAATGAACTTTATGTTCTTTTACCCCTATTTAAGCCAGAAAACTGGAATTCACTGAGAAAATGTAACAAAATTATCAAACAGCCACTTGAACACATTTTTATCCATCTGGTAATGAAAATAAACAGTTAAATTTCACTCAGTCAATAAGAATGTGCTTTACTTTTCTCTGCTTTTTTTTTGTAGATAAGTACATTTTGGAATTCATGGACAACAACAATTATTATATTCCGGCATTAAATATATAATTTCGATCAAACAGCTTACTCATTCTAGTGGATTTACCATCACAGAAACATATTATGGGTATTGGTAGTCAACTACATACAGTTAATTTAGGGCAGTGATGGCAAACACCTTCACTGGGTCGTGGTCTAAATCATTTGTTAAGGACTGTATGAATTTAAAAAAATGCAAGCTCAAATCACTTTTTCATCGTAGAGTCAAAGCTGTCAGGAGAGAAATGTAACCACTCTTTTTTGGTAACATCCCAGCTCAAAACTTTTCTTTGAATTAAATAATATCCTAGTCCCTTTGCTAGACATGAGTGAAAACCATCTATCTGCTTGGACATTCTTTGAATCCTTTACATTTACTGTTAGAGGATTAAATCTCAGCCAGGTCTGCAGCTCTGATTCAACTTTTAACCAGAGTGAATTCAAAACTTTTTGAACTTGCAAGTCATTAATGACCTGAACAAGGCTCATATTCAAAATGTTGGATTCCCTGGAAAGAAGAGCTTCAGGTTAGATCAAAAGTGCATGTTGAAAAGCTTTGAATTAGAAATAAGTGTTCCAGTTGTAACCTCAAAGAAAACCCTGAAGAGCAGATAAGTTAGAGCCTGAGAGTTTTGTGTCAGCCACGTCTGAGCACCTCAGGTTGAACCTTATGAAGCACAAATAAAAAGAGAAGCACTGTTTGCTGCAGTGGGCTGCATAAGTTAAGCTGAGTTATGTCAACATCCCTGCTTCATCATTCCACTTGCTGTACAACTCGTCCGTTTGTGTGTGTGCATTTGTATGCGTGTGTGTGTGTGTGTGTGTGGTGCTCCCATTGAGCTGCAGTAAAATCCAAATGTCACGTCAGTCAATCATCAGCAGGCCGACCTGTCACACACTGACAGGCCTGTGGGTACAGGAGGCTCCTCCACGTCTATCATCTGACAGAAAAAGAGCATGCACAGAGCACACACACACACACACACACACACATTCACTGAGTGTCTATTAAAATAGACTCTGTAGCTTCATTTACCTGCAGGCTATTTTATTTTCTCACCTCCTGATTGCTCAGCTTCCATTCTGGTAATTCCTTAATCAGAGGTGATGCACATTTTCACTTCACTTTCACTTCACTTCACATCAATTTCCTTTTAGTTTCTGCAGATAACTCGTGGATCAAATATAAATCATGCTCTGGTGGATTAAAATCACTCTAACTTTGTGAGATGTACCGCTGTATTAAAATGATCTTCCCTCCAGCAGGAGCAGAGATGAATATAACTTCAGTGAGTATTTTTCAGGCTGTTTTTGTGAAACTGTAATTCTGACACTTTGTTCTGCCTTCTTATGTCTTCAGGGCCGACAGAGATGAGGAGAGATTTTCCAGGAGGAGAGAGGAGATCAAACAGCGCGCCGAGGACAGGTAAGAAGTTCACTCCAGGCTTAAGAGGAAAATAGAAGCTGTCAGTAATAAACTCAAAACTGTGTTTATTTTTAAAGCAGCTTTGCATTTATAAACCCTGGATGAGGTTCAGGGTGCAGGGCTCGGTTTGGTGTCTGTGCTGGTGTCACACCCTTCTGGTTAGAGTGAAAACTGCAGGATGAGGTGTGACCAAATCCTGGTGAAGAGCTAAAACTAAAATGTGTTTCTTTTCTCCAAAATTTTGGATATTTTACAGGAACGATGCTGAAATTTCATACAAGAACAGATTTCTCTTGAAGCAATTTCTCAGACCATTAAGTTCCTCTCAGGTCATGAAATGTGCCTCAGCTAAATAAGGGTGAAATACTTTTGTATGATGACAATATATTTTTTTACATTGATTAAGTAATAATTAAGCAAATAGTAGATGGTGACTTTAAAAACTCATGGTTTCTTTATAGTGTAATACAGAGGAATATTGTCTTTTATTTATCACCATTCCAAGGCTTAAATCAGCTAGTTTTATTTTTTTGAAAAATCCTCTCATTTTGGTGAACATAATTAAGCATTATGAGACATATAAGAGTACTTTTAAATATACAGAGTGTAAAAGTATTGGTATTTATACCAAACTGCGTCAGTATAGCACTTTCAGTTCAGCACAGACCTAAAATAATCAAAAACAAGATCCCACACACTCGGGCTGAACAATTTTAGAAATAGATCTAATTGCGATTTTTCTAGCAGATGTTGCGATTTCGAATTCAATTCATGATTTTCTTCAAATCAGGCGTCAGTGAAGTTTTCATAATGTACAGAAACATTTCCGAGGTCGACAGAAAATTACATCAAACCATCAAAAGCATTTGCTCTTATACAAGGATAAAAACTGAAGGTAAGAAGTGTTTCTCACTTTTAGATAAAGGTCAAAATTTTAAGATAAAATGTGGAAATTTTGAGATGTAAAGTCAAAATTTTGAGAGAAGAGTCCAAATTTTAAGAAATCAATTTAACATTATGTGTAAAAAAAGTCTAAACTTTCACATTTTAGGTCAAAATTTTGAGATAAAGACAAAAGTCTGCGATATAAAGTCAAAATTCTCAGATACAACATCAACATTTTGAAATAAAGGCAATATTTGAAATAAAAAGTAGAAATTTTGATATAAAAAGTCAACATACTAAGTCAAAATTTTGAGAAATAAAGACAACATTAATAAATAAAAGGCAAAATTTTGAGGAAAAAAAGCTTTTGAGATGAATTGTTGAATTTCTGACCTTAAAATTTAATTCTTTCTGTGTCTAAACTGGACTTTTTAAATGTATTTTTAGTTATGACTACTGAAAAACAAAAAGAGTCATCTTTGACTCTTAACTTACAGAAATGATGTAATGCAAAATGTCCTTAATGGTGTTAAGTGAAAAGAGATAAAATAAAAAACAATTCAAAAATGGACTAAGTTCAAAAAGCGAGAATTTAAAAAAAAAAAAGAAATAAATAAAATTCAACAATCCCAAGGCAAAAAAGGATTTTTGTCCAACAGTCTAACACTTAAAGGACGTGCGTATAAAACAAACAACAGATTCTGGCTCAGTCAGGAGCAAAAAAAACTGCAGCTTTGGCGAAAACTTGATCCTGATGTCTGAAATTGCGATTTTGATCAGAAAATGATAGATTGTTCAGCCCTACCACACACACACACACACACACACACACACACACACACACACACACACACACACACACAGTAGGCTGCATACTGTCACATAGGTTACTGAAATATCTGTCTCATTCCAGAAACTTCCTGAACAAATCACCGTGTGATACTGAGTTTTACATCTTTTTTTTCACCTGTGGTTAGTTTTTGAGCTAAAACGTTGGTCTATTGTCGTGTGATTGGTGTGTGTCAGAGTGTAGTGGGGATCAAGAGATCTCACAGAGAAATATCCACATCAACACCTCTTTGTCAGCCATTTGAAAACAAATTGAAACAAGTCTTAAGCCCTGTCAGGAAGTCTGATTGCCATAAAAAAAACAGCTTTCAGTTGCACAGCTTGATTACAGTGTAGTATGTGAAGTGTCACAGTGTGTACATTTGTGTGTACATGTATGTACGCCTCACATAACAGCAGGAGAGAGCCTGCAGCTGCATTTAAAGTGAGGTAAAAATGTGATTGTTTTTTTTAATAAAGAATGTGGCTAATTAAAGTATTAACCCATTATGTGGTGAAAAGACCTCTGTAAATCAGGTACAGCACGATTCTTTTCTTTAATCTATTTACAATTTTTAAAATTCTTTTCAGTGTACAAGTGTTTGTTGACCTACAAGCCTGGGCTGCATTCAAGGCAATGAGAAAAACATTTTTTTAGTGCATTTAGAGAAGAACTGTCAGAATACTGCACCACTGTCAGATGTTAAAAAAGTTCTAGTTGGAGTTTTAAAATGAAAAAGAAGAAATGAGAGTGAGGCAAATAAAATTGACCAAGCAATTTATTGAAAACAAAAATTTAAATGAATTAGTCTGTTCATCAGCTGATCAAAAGCATAAGACCACACCTAAAAAAAAATTGAAAACCCCCTAGAATAGAAATCAAAGTTTGAAACAGGACTCAGTTATGAGGAGTTCCACTCTTCTTGTTGATCACTTCAAAAATTAGTTTGTCCATGCTTGGTGTGAGTGTTTCCAGGAGGTTAATGGGAACGTTCAAGTGGTGAAGATGCTTCATGTTTGGCATCCACTGTCTGGAACTGACCTCCATGTTAGTAAACTTCCCTCTCCATCCATCCCATAATGTTCTCACTGTGATTTAGATTAGAGGAACACGCAGGATGCTCCAAAAGAGAGAGATTATTCCTCTGGAAAAAGGAGAATTCATTTGTCAGGCGGCCATTGTGAACTGCAGCCTTGTCCTGTTGAAAAACGTAGTCATTAGCACAGACCAAGGCCCTCAGTCATGAAGGACGCCCCCTTGCAACATCTCGACACAGCCAGCCGCCGTATAACACCCCTGAACAACTGTCAGCTCCATTGTTCCATTAAAGGAAAAAGCAGATCATGATTCTGCCTAGAAAACATCTCAGTGGGATCTCCTTGTCATGACAGTAACGTTGGACGCTATCAGGACCATCAAGGTTCAATTTTTCCTCCTTGGAGAGTCAAACTTTCCTTCACCTTTCAATGTCCCATGATGCTCTCTGTCAAAGTCCGAACGGACATTTTAGTGAAAGGAGACAAGGCCTTTGAAGAGGTTTTTGTTCTTAAAGCTCTTCCCTCTCAGATGCCGTCACATAGTTATTGATCTACCACTCTGCGTTTCTGTTCCATAACCCTCATGGTCTTGGAGGAAATTCAAATTTAAAAACTTCTTCACTCTGTTTTAAGTTTCATCCCAACTTTCCCTGCCATTTTTTGTTGCCTTTGGCTATTTTAACCACTTTTCACAGTTTTTTGCTGCTTTTTCCACCATTGTTGCTACTTTCTCACTATTTTTCAAGTTTTCTCAGAGTTTTCTTGCCAATATTTGTTGCTTTTGGGCCAGTTTGATCACTTTTCACTTTTTTTCACCACTTCTTGCTACTTTCTAAGTATATCTCAAGTTTTCTCCTAATTTTCTTGCCAAGTTTTGCTGCTTCTTGACCATTTTGAAATTATTTTATTGTGACTTCTTGCTATTTTTTGCCATTTTCACCACTTAGATCATTCCTCTTGCAAAGGTAGTTTTCAACATTTTTGCCATTTGGCTGAGCAGGGTTCAGTGACACCAGTATAGAGCATAAAACATTAACTGCACAAAAGGTTATCTAGTATTAAGACACAGGTTAAAGAAATATTGCATTCCATGCGATTAGAATATTACAATACATCATATTGCAATTTAATCTAAGTTACGATTAATTGCCCAGCCCTAGTCAGAACAGGTGATTAGATTGATTTCCACCATTTGTATAATCATATCAGGTAGAATATCAGGAAACAAGATTAGAAAACAACTCAAAGATGAATACTCTTTCTTTCAACACCATGAGGGGGTGTTTCTGTGGACGTCCCAGCAGGAGATTAATTATACTCTCTCTGATGGAAACTCCCAACAAAAGAGCCTGTTGTATGTTTGGGATTCAAGCAACTGGTATGTGTATGTGTGTGTGTGTATGTGTGTGCGGCCCCAACAAGTCCATGTCCCAGAGGAGGAGCTCAGTGTTTCACTGCTCACATCCCAAAACACCAATTGGATTGTCAAGGCTGAGCAGCTGCTCTTTGGTAATGCGGTCATAAATAGAGCCAGCTACATCCTGTGGAGCACCATCCTCTGTCAAAGAAGCTGTGTGTTTGTCGTTGAGTCCTTCAGCAGTGAGTGGAAGTCTTCCTCTTCCTGCAATCCATTAATGTTTCTGCCTCGTCCTTCTCTTTCCTGCCTTCGCTCCCAGTGCATTCATGCTCAGAGGACGGCTGGGTGATGTGTCGGTAAGCGGAGCAGTGGTGCAGAAAATAATCAGTAACTGTGGTTTATCATCACCACTCGCCGAGCCGGGGAACAGCACAGCCCTGGTTCTATCTCTCCTTCTCTGTGTGAGCCGATTTATCCGACCTCTAGGAGCTTTTCTCTCACATGCCGCCGAATCCGGCCGAGGTTTCCTGCAGAGAGCATGATCACATCTCCGAAGTCAGAGTTAGTGCAGTGACCTACATAGACCAAGTTCATGTTGTGAACAGGACATTCAGAAACGATCGGACCCATCATGGAAAAGACTCCAGACACTGCAGCCAGGCCCCCGGAGAGCCCGCTCTCAGCACTGAGCCTGCATCGTCATCTGAGCCTGGAGAGCCGTCTGAGGGAATCTTTAACAGCCCACAAGGGACCCACCCACTCTGCTTTTTGAATACTGAGCACTTTCACAGCGTCTCAAGCTGACGCTGCCTCCAAAAAACACACAAATAAGTATTTTGTTTTTGCGAAGGGAAGAAAAGCTAGTGAGAATTTTATTTTTGCCTCCTGCCCTTTTCAACTCACTGTGAAGAGTTTTTCACTTGTTATGAAACAGCATCGAGTTTAATACTGAGGCTGCAATTTGACCTACAAAAGCAGAGCAAGTCTAGGAACAAGATGATGAAGTAGATACTCTACAAAGAAATTTTGATGCCTGTTTCTGGTGACAAGTTGTCAAATTCTGACAAAACTGACTAATCAGAACACAATCCAGTTAATATGAGACAAGTTAAAAGTGCTAAAAACATAACGGAAAAAAGAAAAAGTGACTTCTTTTGCTTGCCTGTGTTGTCGACAAAAACTGCAGTTGCTGTGTCAAGAACATAATGTCTCACTGAGAACATTAGATGGTAAAATGATAACCTTTTGTCTATGCATTTTGCTTCTCAACTGACGTTTCTGAACTATGATTGGCTGCCTGTGCCGTCAGAGGTGGAACTTTTGTTCTAGACTACTCTTTTGGCTGTGTTTCAAGCAGCTGCTAAAATTGAATTTGCATTAAGATACAATACAAGTTGACAAACTTCCATTTGTTGGTTCTTCACCCTAAGGAATCAGTCCACTAAAACCTTTATCTATACCAGGCTTTAAACACATTTAATTTGAGTGTAGGTATCTTCTTTTTTCGCTTGGTGTTGATGTGGTTTCTGGTGCTTCTTCTGCCAGTCTCAAGCAGTTGTAGGCACTTCTGCACAGACTCTGAATTTGAAGTGTAGTTTTAGGGATTTTTTTTTTTTTTTTTTTTTTTGTTACAGTTTTTATATATTTTTTATAAGTGGAAGTTTTTGGGTTTTTTTTGTCCCGCTTTACGAGCAATTCAGGTGTGATTTTTGCCTCTTAATATCCTACAATTAGACCTTCTGGGCTGGTCAGGTGAATTTGGCTCATATGAAGTCTAATAAGTATGGTTGCAAATTCCCATGATATTTTCAGGGATGGAATCTTTCCATGGGAGTTTTTGGAAATTAACGGGGATTATTGGGGATTTTCATGGTCATACACATGTTTACATTTTAAACATTTTGGTTTGCTGTCAGCAGACATGCATGCAAATAATGTCCGATGCTATATTTTCAAATGATATTACCAATGAATTTTCCAGAATTTTTCCTAAATGAGGAAAATTCTGGGTCTAACTGTCATGAATATGGCATATTTGTGACAAGCAAACATACAAACAGGCAAACATGCCTTATACAACATTTATGATTGACACCAATCAGTTTTTAGAAGTTTATTGGTTCGTTGCACAGATCAAAAAACACCATGAATGGCAAAAAATAAATGTGCAATATTTCAGACATATTCCGTATAACCCCTCAGCACCCCCCTAAAAAAAAGTTTCATTCAGATATGTCAAAATATTTAGTTTATCCTGGACCTCATCGTTTTTGGTAGCTGCTGTCTCACTTTGACTGATCCTCATCTCTTTCCAGTGCAACAAAATGGTTTCTTTCAGAGAACAACAAAAAACCATGAATGGGGAAAAATAAAAAATTGTTTTGGCTGTCAAAGTTTAAGAAAAATGGTTTTTAAGTTAACAACAGCAAAACCCTAAAAAATTCTCACCATTTCCTAACTGAAATTCTCATAGAAATTGTCAGGAAACTTTCGAGAAATTTAATAGGAATTTTCAACTGCTTTGTAACCCTACTAATAAGACAATGTCTACCTAAATAAGACGCAAACACTTGATTGAATATCATTTTTTGCATTGCGTGGCTGATTGACTGACAATGGGTCACCCTGTAGCTGTCTGCTAACAGGCCAAAGTCCCACCTCTTCACTTCTTTCTAACTCAGACTACAAGCTAGGTTAAGAGGCTTTAACATAACCCCCTTTAACAACAGGCTCCAAAACTGTATCAGAAACAAAAGTGTGACATCACAGAGACTACTTTCATTCAATACACAGTCTATGATATAAATACACTGATACACACTTTTTTTTCAAAATCGTTTTATTAAATTTTCCAGACAGAACAAAACGGTGTTGTATGAAATTAATTCAAGTCTTTTGCATTTAACAAACACAATATCACTCAAAATACTTAAGGAAAGGTCATATAAAACAAAGGCATAGTGATATTAAACTCCCATTAAAGCCACCCACCCTCAATCACCCAGCTACTGAGGTAGTTGACCATTAGTGTCCATTGTGGTATGATTGCTAATAGATAGTACATGGGTCAATGACGTGACGTCCCCTTTTTTGTGTCCGAGTGCAAGATTTCCTTCCATCATGAATTGAGTATTTCATCACATGTATTTCTTTATTCTATGAAACCTGTCTTATTTGAACACATCTTTAAACTATTAAAATATAACATGTTTTTCTGTGTTTTGGTTCCTCAAACCCCCAAAATGTCAGGTGGTGCAACCGTCCTGACAAGTATCCACAGTAATTAAACTCTAAAAATTGAATGTCAGTTATTGTAAATGGAAATTAAAAATACAGTGGCATTATTTTATGCTTGAACCTTTTTAGATAAAACATTCTTTGCAAATAAAAAGAATTTTAAAGCTGTTGAGAAATTTAAAAAACTTTTGTCCCGTAATTTTCACCTTGTCAAATGTCAGGGTGGTGCAACCGTAACATTAGACTTTTATTTTAAAGTGAAGAGAATAAAACAGGAAACAGGAAACTGCATCAGCCAGAGGAGCCCAAATGACATTTGTGACCAAGTGGAAAAGTTTGTAGATTTCTCTGAAATACTGATAAAAAAGGTTTTTTCACTTCATTGGTGACTGGAACAATTTCCATGTCAGGTGGTACAACCAATGTAATAATGTGAAATGTTATTTTAACACAAAATTATTTATCTTATTCACAAATAAAATAAATGAAACACACAAAATGAAAATGTATGAGTCACTACAGACACTTGAGAGATACTTGCCAATAATTTCACACAGAAAAAATAACAGGAACATATAAATATATTTTCATATATTTGGTTGCTCCACCTGACATTTTTGGGTGCTCAAATTAAAAACACTAAAAAATAATGAACCTAAAATCTTTGAAATGTTGGTCAACTACTGAAATCTGTTAGAAAACATAAATCTTCACTCAGAAATATGTTTTTAATCAATTTTTTTTTATTTTTTAAAAATACATTTTTAGACCCTCTATTTGTCATTGACCCACATGTAGACAAAACATACCTATAAACATACCTATAAATATACCTATAAACTTAAATACATTCAGTTCAACAAACAAATCAAATATATTCACACTTATACACACTTTTGAGGGCTTTGCTACTTTTCAATGGTTGGGCGACTATAGATGCACATTCCTGGTCCCAACTCCAGTCTGTTTGCAAACCAGAGGCTGTTCATTGCAAATATAAAGTCGACATTAAATCTAGTCAACTGAATTCTTTTTTCACAGACAGGTCGGGTTCATTAAATCATCTCATACCAAAACAGGAAGAGTTTACTTTAAGTGTGAACTCTGTCCTACTTTAGCTCCATCACTTTTTCAACCCACACAGTGTTTGCGTCACCGCAGAGAGTGAAAGTTTGAAAGATCATAAGCGTGACCCTGAAGCAGACAGTGGGTTATAAGCTCACAGCGTGCTCCGCTTAATCTGATGATAATAAACCACCTGTCTGATTCACACAGATGAAACTGAGCTCTGGCAGTTTTGACACTTTTCAAACTCTGGAAAGAATTATGCACAGAAAGCATCAGGATCTACAAATAGCAAGGAAGACACCTCACCAAACACACAAGTACAGGTTTTTACTGCGTAGTGTGTTACAGCCTGTTGATTTTTCAAGCCACACTTGTTGAACGCAGCCATATTTATGTGCAGGGTGTGTGAACATGTCAATCAATTAGCTGCATACAAGCTGACGGCGGGGCGGGAGGCAGATGGCAGGCAGTGCTTGGCTACCCCGATTGCTCACAGATCACTACCTGGCAATAAAACCCTGACGGATTTACACCAGCTCTTTGTGCAGACATGACGTGGAGGGACGCCTCTGGAGGTCCTGAGCACAAAACCTCCTCCAGGGCTTTTGTTGATCTTCAGAGAGGCAGGAGGAGCTGACAGCAGGCCTGTAGCTCTGTGTGTGATTTACTTCCAGTCCCTGAGAATGTCCCCAAAAATCAGTGGAAACATGACTCTACAGAAAGTCAGAGTTAAGAGGCTTTTGGGCTGTTAGTGATGCAGGAAAAAAACAGATATTTTTCTGAAGTTAGTTCACTGCATTATCTGCATATTGTTGTGCCATGTATTGATGTTCTGTACAGATGATGCAGTAGGTAAAGAGTTGTTTAGAGCTGTGTGATACAGTTTATCAATATGACATTAATGAAAAAATCTGAGACTATTTATCATCTGAGACCTTCTGTAATAATATTGTTTTTCCGTCTCTTTTAATCCTGTGAAACAGTGTTGTCTGAATATTGTTCTCACCTGTGTAAATACAGCAAAAGCAATGATTTCCTTAATATCAACAGCTTTTTAGTCATTAAGGAAAACTACCACACACTGATCCTTGGTGCGTGCATAGCTTTAGATTATAACGAAATGTTGTATTACTGCAGCTTGTGTGTGTCTGTGTGTGTGTGTGTGTGGCAGGTTATTAAAGCCGTCATTTTCACCTGCAATCCTCTCGCCCCTTCCAGCACCAGTCTCTATAATCTGACGTTTATATCCCATTTCCTCAAAGTTTCATTAGAATCTCATCTCCAGTCAGCTGAGTCTGAGCTATCATGAGACTCAACCTCTCTAAGTTACTTGATGTGCTGACAGTGAAAGTTTAACTTCCTCTTTTCACAGTGAAGCTCGGGTTCATTCCCTTTCATCCACCAGGGGATGAGACTGAAATCCATCCTGTAAAGTCGACTGTTCAAGAGTATTCTGGTCTCTTTTAGCCTTCTCACTGTTTGAATTTAGAGCCTGAATGACTCACAGGCAGGGTTGGCATTAGGGCTGAACGATATGGACAAAACTTCATATCTCAATTTTAATGCCAGATATCTAGATATCAATATGATACAATATGACTCTGAATTTAGTGAAAACTAGGTATTTTTCAGAAAATAAAAGCATGATTTTATAACAGGATGTGGAAAGTGGGGTTAATTGATTAGAGCAGGGGTTCCCAAACTTTTCAGCCCGTGACCCCAAAACAAAGGTGGCAGAGACTAGTGACCCCCACTATCCCCAGAGGTGACTGAAGCATAAGAAAACGCACACGTACGACACATGCACTAATAAGGGTATCCAAACATGGGCATTATGACAACACAAAAAAGAACAACAGCCTGAAAACCATGTTGTGATTTTACATGTAACAGTTTAATATGAAAGAAAAGCAGAATATGTCAAAGTTAAGTCTCTGTAATTTGTGAACGAACATTGTTGCAGTCGTGTGCAAACTCAACTTTGGTACAATACTTTCATTTCCACATTAGAACAAGAATAATTCAGTTCAAGTCATAGTCATAAACTGTAGCTCTGTGTAAACGTGAACATTGTTGCAGTGCAAGTTAACTTTTTATATATGTTTCAGTGTTTATCTCACCTAATGAGATGGATGGGCACTATGCGTAGAGCACAGCAACTCCATTCTGGGTTTAATTTTGGAGACGGCCACTCGGAGATCACCCGCCACGTTCACACAAGATATATATTTATTTTTAATAAATGTCAGGGCCAAGAAAGTCTTTTCACACAGGTATGTTAAGCTAAACGGCGTTAGTACCTTTGTTGTGGTCTGGGATAGCTGTGGATATTCCCTCTAAACTGAAATCAACTCCGACCCCCACTTTGGGAACCCCAGGATTAGAGCTCACTGTCAGTCACCAACATTAACAGAGTCACCAATTAATCATGCAACTGTCGGAATTTTGAGTTCAGGGTGAGCTGGGAAAAATTGACATTATTATCTCGATATTGGGTTATTAATATCTTGAATTTTCATATCTCAATATCAAGTAGTTTTGTCCAAACCTACTCAAGAACGGAGCTACAATTGGCGAGCCAGCCTGGAGGACAACACCAAGCAAAAAAATTGCAGCTTCAGCGGTCACATGATCACAATGTTTGGAATTGCGAGTTCGATCAGAAAAGGATAAATAGTTCAGCCCGAGCCAGAACCCTCTTTTCTCCAGATGGATTTCACATGACGTGTGTTCACTACGTCTCTGTTGTACTCATGTTACTGACCCTCATTCTTCTTTCTTTTCTGTCTTTTTCTTGCAGGAAAGTGGAGAGAAGAGCCAGGCACGACGAGATCCGCAGGAAGTACGGTAGGTTTGAGCTTTTCTCCTCCTTTAATGAAATGTGTGCTGATTCTGTGACAGCACGTGCACTCGTCTCTTCCTGTGATGAACACACCTGCTGTACAGGACTTCATCAGTGAGTCTAACACAGTGCTGCATGTAAACCCCCCCCCCTCCTCCTCCTCCGTGTTCTGCTCGTGTCAGCTGTCTCAGGTACACGCTGAATCGCTTTCAGATTTTCCAGGACAATGTCATCGACTGCTCTTTCCATTCTCTCTGCCAGCGATGCATTATTCAGCGCTGTGTAGCATTTCCTGAAGCAAAGTAAATCAGGTCATGTGTACGTGACACTACATCCTATACACTCAGATCAATTTAAGCATAATTTATCAAGCAGCAGTGCCAAATGTGAGCCCCCCCCTGGCTGCGTGCTGGAGTCTACAGGTCACTGAAGCTGCAGGCGAAGGTTTGTCTTTGAACAAAGAGCAGCCTGGAATAAATTCTCAGGAATATAAGAAGAGCGTGAGGGAGGCGGCTTTATTCTCACTATCTATAAGTGGCTCACTGCACGGGGAATAAGGGCGCCTGGAGTCATACCTGTAATTATAATTCATGTTCCCTCACTGGGATCATTTCACCTGACGGAGGAATGAAGCTTTTTCTGATTTCACTGAACAACCTCGCGGCCGCGCCTCGAGGAATCCTCATCCACCTTCGACGATCGAGGCTCTCAGACGAGGGCCGGAGCTTTGAGGAAAGAACACGCCTCGGTGTTTAAGCCCGCAGAGGATGCACAGCAGTTCCCCGGATTGTGTTTTACAGGAGACGCAGAGTGAGCATTAAAGGAGCGCAGCCTCCAGAATGAAATCCCCGCGGAGGTAAACAAATGAGAGCGGGAGGCCCCAGGAACACGCCGCCATCCATCACTCTGTCATGTTGTCCATACACGAAACCCACGTCACCTGACAGACGACTGCACCGATGCTGCCACACACACACACACATACACATACACACACACAGCATGAGGAGTCAATCAATGAAAGTAAACCCTCCCACACAATTGAGTTTCCCTGCATCAACCGAAGAAAATGAAGGACTTCCTCTTTTACCCCGACTGAGGGTTTGTCTTTTACTGTTCGACACAGCGCTCTGTTCTCCTAAAGGTTTGAATATTTACACATCAGCTGCAAAATGAATCATAGTTTCATCATCAAAAAACCTATGGATGTGTAACAGGACACTGTCTGCTTTATAATTGACCAGATTTGTTTTCAACTATGGAAAATGTGCACCCACTCGAACTCAGTTATGCATCCATTCAGCCATAGAACCAAACTGAGCGAGCTGTCAGCTTTCTTTAGATGACTTGCTGTCAGTTTAGAGGGGAGGTTAGCTTTCACGATGACAGAGAAAGGAGACGATGAAGATGACAGAAAGTCTAATGTGCCTTTGCCTTAAATCAGTCTCTCTCTACTGCATCAGCCTGTTCATAATCTACTATTGTAATGAGATTATCTGTGCAGTTGTTTCTAAGTGCTATCTCTCTGTATCCATGGGTGGTTCAGATTTTCCTGAATATCAATCTGTTTTCGACACATAGACCAAAACCTCCCTTTGATAGCATCACGCTGGCTAGTAAAATTAAGCCTGAGGTGCAAGATCTGTGTTTTTTTTCTCTGCTGGAAAGGATTCCATGGATTTATTTTGTAGTTCTGTTGGACGTTGGAGCTGGACTAGCAAAAATAAAAAGGACAGAAGAGAAGACAAAAGCTAAATGGAAGCTAAGCAGGAAGTCACCCTTATTGTCAGACAGCCCAGAAATCAGAAAACAGAGGGTCTGTTAGTCAGAAAATGAAGGATGTCAACTAAGTCCAATCTAGTTTTCAGGCTAACAGGCTGTCTAATTTGTAAACTAACTGGCCTCATGACTGGTGGACCTTCTAACTTTCGGACTAACAGGCCCGCTGATTTTTGGTTTAAAGGGTCGTGTGAGTAATAGACCCTCAGACAGAAGAGAAGCCTGATTTTCTGACTAAAGAGCCTTCTGATTTTGTGACTCATGGGTCTTCTGACTATTTGGCCTTCAGGCTAACAGACTTTTATGATTTTTTGGACTAGTGAGCCTTCTGACTAATGGGCCCACTCGCCAACAAGCCCTCTGGTTTTCTGGAATAAGGGGCCCTCAGAAATTCAAGGTAAAGGGCCTTCTGTCAAACAGACCCTAAGATGGAAGGGCCCTCTGATTTGTGAACTAATGGGCCTTCTGACTGACAGGACTATTGTTGTTTTTGATCAACGGGCCCTTTGATTGACAGGCCTTCTGACTAACAGGACTATTGATTATTTTGATCATCAGGCCTTTGGATTGACAGGCCTTCCACCTGACAGGACCAACAGTTCCTCTGACTAACCAGCCTTCTGATTATCTGGCGAACAGGCTTCTTGACTAATAGGCCTTCTAATCTCCAGATTAACTGCCCTTTATTTTTTGAGTAATAGGCCGTCTGACTAACAGGACTTCTGATTTTCTGACAAAGTGACATCTGACAATTGGGTGGATCCCCAAACACTCCAGTAACTGAACAATAAACCCTTTAGAACAAACAGTTTACAAAGTTTGATTGTCATGTTTGGTTTCAAACAATAGCTCTACCCAACTAATTATAAAGGCATCACCTTGTTGCTTTTCAACCCTGTATAAGTTGTCTTGAACAAAGAAAAGTAGAGTTAAAGAGAAGATAACAAACACACCTCGGCAAGAATCATGTCCTCTATGGCAAACGATTTTAACATTTAAAAGCTGGACTGGATATGTGATGCATTTATCTGTAATTCAGTTTCATGCTTCATGTGTATGGGGTGTATTCAAGATATTCAAGATATTCTCTATCATTTCAGATATCCAAAATGTGAATAACTGATATCTGCAAATGAATTTTAGATATCTGTCATTCAAATTCAAGATGTCTCGAAATACATTTTGACTTCGACAAATTGGAATTACAGATATCTTTCATTCCACTCAATTCAAGATAGCCACAATTCATTTTTGGATATTCAAAATCACATTTTGACCGGGCAAAAGGAATTTTAGATATCTGTAAATAGAGTTTTGACTACCCAAAATTTATAGAGACATCTTGAATTGGAATAAAAGGCATCTACAAAACATTTGCAGATATCCACAATTCACATTTTGGAAATGACGTAGTAGAAATCTTGAATGAGAAACCCCATACACAATGGCAAAAAGTGACCTTGTCAAAATGATGCTGTAGATATCTGAAAATAGGCAGAATGTATAGGCGAACATCTGAAATATTCTTTTTGACAAGGTAAAATTGAATTACAGATATCTTGAATTAAAATCCCGTCCAACTATTCAAAATGTAATTAGAACTAGTAAGAAATTCGTTGTTGAAATCTACAATGTTAACTTCAGATAGTCATATGTAGCTTTTGAAGGTTAAAACCGCTTGCCACGTCTTCACAACAGTGAGTGCTCATGGGAAACGGTCTTCCCACTCACCAAAAGTGTCACTGCAATCAACACCAAATGGAAAACCCTCCTAGAGCCTTTACAAAAAATGTTGCTCATGTCAAATTTTCTTCAAATCAAAGTTTTGCTTTTGGTGAACTGGTTTTATCAGTGTGTAAAATATAGAGCAAATAGATAAAGTTCTATAAAGCCTTTCAGATGTCAGCAAATCTAAGGTATTGGGTTTGTTCAACTATTCTCTCTGTGTCTAATGAACAATTTTAATGTTTAGAAATCCTCAAATTCCCTCAGCCGTCTGTGGATGTGGTCCTTCAGTCCAGCTGTTGTTTTGACAGCAGGATTTCTGGTTCCTCTGTGTTACAGTTAACTCTTTAATAATCTTGCATTCATTCTGACATTAGCTGCAGATACCAGCTTATGAATCCAGGATCAGACACGGTGAATAAAGACACATCTGTGGTCTGATGAGTCGAGAATTTCTGATTCAGACATTTGTTGTTCACTTCTTGTGCATCGAGAAACAAGTCCAGCAACTTGGAGACTAAGTTTTCTGACAGCAAACTAAAGAAAAACAACATTTTCAATATAGATTATTTTCTAGTAAATGTTTAAAAAGAGCTGAATTATGAGGTAGAGCTGGCTCTGTCTCAGGGTTACCAGTGTATGTGCCACTTTTTAAAGGGTCTGGGTCTTTTTTTGTGGTTTCCAAGTATTGTCACTGCAGCAAATACAGATTTTTCTTTTTAGAAAGTAGAAATCTTTATCTGAAGTTTCACCTCATAAACAAAAATAGAAGTTTCATGGCTCTTGCTGCGCTCGATGACCAGAATTAAAATGGAAAAACAGCATCTCTGATTTTATCACCTAAATTTCATCCTAGCACAGAACAGAATCATCCCAATTTAGGTGCTGTTTTGATACTTTGTGATTGTTAAGAAGCATTCTGGGAAACGTAGTCAGTGAAATGATAACAGTGTTGCGTGAGTAGGTTGCATAAGCATGGTTTATTTCCACGTTGATCTTTAACAACGTGGAAATGTTTGTCTCTGGATGAATGAGGTTCATTTTAGAGAATCATTTTATGAAACGCAGCACATCACTCTCCCTCCTCTTCCTCACTTGTTTCCTTTTTGTCTCCTCTCCCTCCTCCCTCCTCTCTCCTCTGTGCAGGTCTGGTGGGTGACTCGGACCACCCGTACAGCAAGTTTGAGAACGAGTAAGCAGCTGCACTGGAGGAAGTCCACAGGCCGCATGTCGAGCTGCTCTTTCCTTTTAGCTCGGAGCGGCGCCTCTTTCTCTCCAACCTGAGAGAAAAACTGCAGAGTCACTCATGTTAATCCAGCTCAGACAAAAGAAATCACTGTTTCTTACTCTTCACACATTAACTCATAGATAGTAAACGATCTGACTTATTTCTGCCTTCTGATCCTCCATAAGGATGCTGTGTAGTGTTGAATGTATGTTCAGTCTTTTTGAAACTCCTGCAAAGTTCTTTGTCTCCTGTGATTTCTCCTTATGAGGAGTTTCTTTTAAAGATCATAGTTTCTTCTATCAGTCTTTGCTCTTTGCACATGTGGTTTTGAAGTCAAATACAAACTGATTGCACTGTAGATGTGTCCCAACACATGAATAAAATCTTCTCTTTTAACCGCGTCACTCTCTGTTTTCACGACACCAACACGTTTTTGTTCTGCAAACTGACCGTCTCTTCATCGAACGGGGAATAAAAATGTTTTGTAGCTTTTGAAATTGGAAACTTTATGAGAGGATAAACATCTGTTCAGTCCTCCAGCAGTGGTCCGAAGACTTCATCAGCTCCTGACTTCACTCTCACAGAACAGACTGATGGCTGAGAATCTATCTTCGGAATGACACAGCATGTTTTACAACTCCTTCAGCATCTAAACTGCATCTGTGTCATGTTAGCCCTCGTCTACACACATTATTCGACACATTTGAACTTCTTAGTGACGGTAGACGACGGAAAATTGAAGATGATTTGTTAATGAGAAATCCCCTCTTTACTTCGACTAATGTCTGTAAATTTTAAATTTTTTTTATTTTTTTTCAAAACACAATTGACAAACGTGGATAGTCATAATTCCGTTTAATTTACTACTGAGTCGTAAATTCAGGATGCAATATTTAATGGTTTGTTACATAATAGATTCACATAGAAACAACAAAATTAATTGAAAATAGACTATAAATTGATTGATTTCAAGTATGATTAGTCACAATCCTCTTTTGTGATCTGTCCGTGCAAACTCCCTGTATTTACAAACTTCTTTCTGTTGAAGTAGATGAAGTTCCACTGAGTCTAGACATTGATTTGAGAGCAGTCATACTCTTATCTGCCAACCAGAGGAAACTTGTGGAAATCATCAGTTTAAATGTGTGGCTCCTTCTCACTTTTATATGATGCTTCAAAAACCATTTACAATCAGAATTCATTTTGGGTAGCAAAGGAAGTACTCATGGTATCAACCAACACAACTATGCGGAATGAAATGTACCTACACAAAATGCACATACATGTAACTTACACACGAGTGAAGAAAATTTACATAGAAATTTATAAAGTAAAGTAATTATAATTCATCTTGAATTTTGCCGAGTCACCCTTTAATACCAAGTACTTATTCTGGATGGAATTTATTAACATTTGCAGGTTTTGGGTTTTTTTTTTTGCACATTTCATTTGTTCTGTTCATCTTTTTCCTATTTCCTGCAAAATCTGAAATCCGAACAAGTGTTTTTTAAGTTTTGTATTTCGAAAAAGTGCTGTACAAGACTTAAGGTGATCCACATTTGCCTGAAAAGCCGAGAGAAACGTCTTATTTCAAGATACTACAAGACAAAAAGTGTCTGAAGTGCTTGTTAAAAGTAAAATAATCTGCTGATAAGGTAAAAATACTATTACTTGTTTATTTATTTATTTTTTTAAATACAAATAGACTCAAAACTGAGGCCCCAGAATTCAGTGAACTTTTGAAGTTGGACATTTTCAATGGGTCTTTTGCGTATAGAGATTTAAGGGAATTTTCAGGAATTGTATAGACTGTTTACCTGGTCATAAACAACCATGAATAATACAAGTTTTGGTTTGTTAAAAGCAGAAATGCATACAAACGTTTCTAGTGTAACATTTTTTAAATAACATCACATGAATTTTCCAAACTGAGTCTAATTCCCCTTAATACAGGGATAAGTATCTGTCATTTTTGCCCTTATTTGTTCTGAATAAAGACATTTTTCCAGGCTTGTCAGTTGAATATGGCTCATTTTGAGACTAATAAAACCATTTGTCACTAAAGAAGACATCAGCTGTTACAGTGTTGATGATTACTGATGCATCATACACCAACATGCACATGCCACCTGTCTGTTTTCGTTGACTCTGCTCAGGTGGATCTGAGGGAGAAGCACCTGTGTCCTGAGCCAGAGATTCAAACCTCGACCAAAACACAAAAGAGCTACAGGAGTTGGGATTACTGTCTGTCTATGAAAATTCTGCATACTCTACCTTTAAAACAGAGGTAGCTGCTCTACCTGTCTGTTGTATAGAGATGCTGGATTAGGCTGTGACTCAACAATCATGGAGCACTTTACCACTTGGTTCAAGACATTTTACTTTTTAAGTTGCGCTACCAAACCACGACATCAAAGAAAGGTTGCTGTGTGTTTTAGTGAGTTTAGTCCAACTCCTTTAGATGAAAAGCAGCTCTTTGTGTTAGTGTAACCCCATGGTTTTGACTGTGTAATGTGTTATATGTGTTTTTGCTGGGACCACCTGAGGGTAGGGCATAACACCATCCAGGAAATTGGTTGGTGCTCTCAAAGCCTGTTTGAGTCCATCAGCCAGAGGCAGGTACAGTTTTTATAAAATAACAACCCACCCCCCCTCTGCGCCCTCAGAGTGACGTACTGTGTCACACATCACAACACAGACCTCCAGCTCAGAGAGAAAAGAGCTACAAGGCCAGTTAAAGGTTCATTTACAAGTGACAGAAACGGACCAATGAGCTGTACACGTCTCCTTCCTCTTTAATGTATTTATCAGAGTCAACATATTGTAAAAGCCTAAAAAAGCCCCCCCCCCCTGACCTCTTAGAGAGAATAACTACCCAAAGGTAATCATAAACAACCAAGTAGCTTCATAACCCAAACATTTATTTAAAACTCTCCTTTTCTGTTTGAAGTGAAAATATTCTGTGATGTAAACATAAATAATATAACGAAGCCCATTTGTGCCCATGAAACGTAAAGAAAATGAAAAACTGGCTGTGGAGATTTCTTTAATTGCACATAAAAGATCAAATTTTTTAGATAAAAATCAAAACTTTGAGATAAAGTGGAAATTTCAACTTTTTTTCTCCTCATAATTTTGACTATATCTCTCAAAATTTAAACTTTTAATCTCTGAATTTAGCTTAAACATGACAAATTTTTTACTCTCTCTCACAACTTTCACTTTTTATCACATACCTGAAACTTTATCGCTCAGTATTAAAACTTTTTTCTTTAAATTTTTACATTTTATCCCAAAAATGGACTTTTCCCATTAATTTCTCCAGTAAATCTCATACCACTTCACTTTAAACCGAAAAATTTGAGTTCTTCCTCATAATTTTGACTTTCTATTTCAAACCTTGACCTTTTGTCAGAATTTTGATCTTTTCTTATAATTTCGGCCATTTATCCCAATAAAAATTCACTTAGTCTTAAAATTTGATAATAGTATAATTATAATTTCAACTATTTATTTAAGAATTTTGGATTTGTCTTAAATTTGGATTTTTCTATCATAATTTTGACTATTTATCTCAAAATTTTCTCTATCTAGCTCAAAATTTTGACTTTTTTATATCCAAATTAGACTTCTTATTTTATAATTTTTACTTTTTATCTCAATATATTGACCTTTCAGCTCAAAATTTGTCTTTTTATCACTTTACTTTTTGCTTTTTATCTAATACCTTTGACTTAGAAGCTCAATATTTAAACTTTTTTCTTGAAATATTGACTTTTAATTCCAAAAATGGACTTTTTCTCATAATTTCTACAGTAAATCTCATAATTTTTTCACTTTTACCTAAAATTTTTTAGGTCTGTCTTTTAATTTTGACTTTCTATTTCAGAATTTGAACTTTAAACTCTCAAAATTTGGACCTTCTCTCAAATTTCTACTTTTTATCCCAAAATTTTGATTTTGTCTTAACTTTTTTTCCTCTTTTATTTTTGGCTACTTTTCTCAAAATTTTCACTTAGTCTTAAAAACAGATTTTCTATCATAATTTTAAATATTTATCCCAAAATTTTAACTTTATCTCAAGTTTGACTTTTTATCTCACAACTTTTCACTTTTAATCTCAATATATTGACCTTTCAGCTCAAGATTTGTCTTTTTATTTGCATAACTTTGACCTTTTCGCTCAAAAAATCAATTAACATGGTCCAAAAATAATCAAACCTGAACAAAGGTCACGACCACAACAAAAACAGGGGTCCTCAGGTATGTCTGCGCTTTGTGTGTAAAAGAGCATTTCAACTTCTGTCTCAGAGCACAGCACAGTCAGAGCAAACCCAGACACTTTGGGGATTTTAATGAAAATCCCCTGGGCATAATTTAACCGCCAAAAAGGAGGATATGTCCTGGTAAAAGAGGACATTTGGTCACTACATTTCTTCATCCCTGGAGTTTCTGTCAGCATTTTATGTGTTTGTCTTAAAGCTGTCAAATATCTGAGTCTTTAAATCCTGATCGATCTCTTCATTTCACGACTTCTCTTCCTCCATCTACAGGTTTGTCTGAGAGTGTGACACAGTCTTTGCTCTGAGCCACAGTTTGTTACACTTCAGGACAAGCTCTCCTCCACTTACTTCTTCTCTTCTTCCACTTTGCCTGTCACACCTGCCTGCTGTGTCTTCACACCTGTCCTGGTGTTAATTTCACCTCTCTGCTCCTTTTTCTCCTCTCTGTACCTGGAGTTACTGGAAAGCAGTTTGACGTGCCTTGTCAGTTTTTGTTCACAGTTGCAGAAAGTGTGTTTGTGACAAAGTAACACTTTCAAACCCTGCAGAACGGTGCTGAATGTAACAAGCTGAAATGTGTTGTCATAATGACTATAAATATCCCAGATTTAGCAAACATTAATATCTACCCAACAAAGGTTTTACAGCAGACTAATGGTCAGGATTTCTCTTCTATTCTCTTTTCATTGTTTGTTGTCCAGCTTACAAACTCACATGGATGAACTGTGTTGAAGCATGTTTAACCCCAAAGAGAGAAATAGTTTTATCACAGCAGCTTCTGAGAGAAAAACACAGTACAGTAGTCTGTGCTGTTGCATCTCAGGTAGAAGGTTCCTGGTTCAATTCCCCATCTGGAAAGGAGCCTTTCTGCTTGGAGTTTGCTTGTTCTCCCTGTTCATGCGTGGACTCTCTCCATCTTCCTCCCACTGTCCAAAAACATGCTCAGTGGGTAGAATAGTTAAATACTACTGAGTGTGTGTGAAAGGTTGTCATGTGACCAGTCAGGGGTGAACCCACCATACACACAAAGACAGCTGGGATAGACTCCAGTCCCTACAACCCTCAAAAAGAAAAGCATCAAAAATGTTTAAAGGTTGCCCAGTCAAAAAAAAAAAAGTTGCCATATCCATATTTCATTGGACTGCCTTTAGCTTTTATTACAGCTCACATTTGCTTTGTTTACATAAGTTTAGATAAGCAACCCCAGACATAGCACTGCCCCTACAGGCTTGTACAGTAGGCACTCGGCATGATGGGTGCATCACTTCACCTGCATCTCTTCTTACCCTGATGCGCCCATCACTCTGGAACAGAGTAAATCTGGACTCATCAGACCACATGACCTTCTCCCATTCCTCCTCCCAGTAAACTGAAGCCTTTTTTTCCCAGTTAGCCTCACTGATTTGTAGTTTTTTTTAAGGCTTCACAGCTGTTCAGTCCCAATCCCTTGAGTTACCTTTGCATTGTGCGTGCGGAGATGCTCTTACTTTAACTTTTCAACATACTCCTGAGTTTTACTGTTGTCTGTCTTTGAATTGATTTGGTCAAACGTTTCAGTGATCATGATCGTTCTGGATTTTTTTTCCAACCACATTTCTTCCTGGAAGATGATGGTTCCCACCATCCTTCAGCTTTTGATAATGCATTGGACAGTTCTTAACCCAACTTTAGTCATTTCTGCATCAAAGTTCTAAGATGTTTTATTTGCTTGATGCCAATGATTTGACCCTTCTGAAACAGACTAACATCTTTCCCACGACCACAGGATGTGTCTGTCTCCATGGTTGTTTATGAAATGAGAAGTTACTCATTGTATCAGTTGGGGTTAAATAACTTGTTTCCAGCTGAAAGATAATCGCCCATGCAGCAATTATCCAATGGGAGGCTCGTACCTATTTGCTTGGTTAAATCCAGGTGGCGACTTTTTTTCGGCCAGACAGTGAAGATGGCATTGTAAAATGAAACTGTTAATCTCAGTCCTTCGAAAAGTCAGCTAAAGGCCTTTGCACCAGCCTCAGAGAGAGACCTTGGTAACCTTTCATTCCTCACGTTGTAAAGACTCAAACACCTCATGTTTTGAAGGAGGACGACATCTCTTCCTGTGCTCTGTATCTCAAACTGTGTTTTTTAAACATATGTCAAACATTTGCATGCATCACTGAATCGCACCCTGTAATGAAGCTCCAATTTAAACCAATCAAACTGTGCGTTTGTCTCAATTATGAGCTCGCTCCAATCACAGCAATTAGGCAGAGGAATGCAAACATTCACCCCTCTGCATTCCAGAGATGTTTCCAGAACAGGCTGCTGCTCTTAGATCCACAGAGATCCCACTTAGAGACGTGTTAAGGAAGAGACGCGCTCCGTAGCATGTTTTTCTCCTCATGACTCTGAATTACTCATGCAGCTGCCGTGGTGACTGCAGCACAGACATGATCAGATCAGAGATGCCAGGCGAACACATGAAGACACATGAAGACGCGTGGAGACGCGTGGAGACACATGAAGACACATGGAGACACATGAAGACACATGGAGACACATGAAGACACATGACAGAAGCAGAACGAAGCTCATGAGGTCGCCGCTGCAGGATTTAGATTATTGATGCAGCTTTTTTCATGGCTGTGATAGCTTTAATCCCAGAGCTAATCCCAACTATGGCAAATAAAGTGAACTGATGAAGTGAGGTTAAAATAAGCTGCTGAATGTTATCATCACATGACTCTATTAAAGGGTTTTCCCCTCTTTCTAGAGGCAGAATTTTTTCATGTGCATGTAATCAGCTGTTCCTGATAAGTTGAACTAACATCTTCTTTTACCCGACCCCTGATGAACTGCGGATGAACAGTAGTTCCTCTCTTTTCCATGTGGTCTTGACCAGTGAGATGCACCGTGTACTGTCTGCAAAACTGACACCTTTGTGTAAACTGGAAATTTAAACACCTCAAAATCAAAATTAAACCTTAGCTAAGAATTTTATGAATTAATTAATTTTTATGCAAAAGAAATATGTATAATTTTCTTTTTATTTAAGCATGTGGTGAGGTATTATTCTGGAAGCCCATTTCTGCTATTTTTAAAAATACTTATGAAAATTTGGCTTTGTTGAGAATGTTTTTGGGCCCATGTCAAGTCAAAATTTTTGAGCAAAGACGCCAATATAATGAGATTAAAAGTAAAATATTTGAGAAACTGATCAAGAAAATTAGATAATTAAGTCAAAATTTAAAGATATTAAGTCCAAATTTCTACATAAAAAGTAGACATTGCAGAACAAAGGTTACAATTTTAGACAATACAGTCAATTATTAAGAGAAGAGTCAAAAGTTTGAAGTATTTTTTTTAATCATGAGATAAAAACTATAACTTTTTGAGGTAAAAAGAAAAAAGTATGAGATTGTTAAGTCAAAATCATAAAAAAATATATCAAAAATTTGAGATGATTTGATATGTTTAAGTATGGGATAATAAGTGGAAAACTGAGATTAAGATTCCAAATTATTCAGAGAAAGGTCAAAAATAATAAGTAAAACCACAAACATAAAATTTTGAGGTAAAAGTACAAATATTGAGATAGAAAGTATAGAGTTTGTGATAAAAAGTTGAACTCCTGAGAAAAAGGCAATATTGTAAGATTAACTGTTTAATTTTTTATTATATAAAGTCAAAATTTTGTGATTAAAGGTCAGTCCCTTGATATAAAGTTGAAATTTTGAGATAAGGGCACAACAATGAGCCAAGGCAAGGTATATGAACAAAACTCATTTTTCCAAAAATGTTGACAAAAAAGGTCAAAATTTTAGGATTAAAAGTACAAACTTTTAAGTTAAAAGCCAAAATTTTGAGACACATTGACAAAATCAAAAATTCTGAGACAAAAACTCAATATCTGAAATCAAAAATTGGAAGTATTGATGTCTTATCTTAAAAATTTGACTCTATAGGCAAAACAAAACAAACAAACAAACAAAAATATCAACAAAGCCAAAATTCTAATCTTATAATTTCAATTGGTGGAAATTTGCTTCTTTGCACGACTTATGCTTACATTACAGAAAATTTTTACATAAATCTATGTGTTATGAAGTCATCTTTGTCATCTTTGAGGATCTGTGGGTATTTTTGCAGGATCTTCAAAGTAGGGGGTCCTATTTTGGGGGGTTTAGAATATGGTCACCCTTATTTCTAAAATGTAAGTCAGGTTTTTGAGGCTTGTAAAACGAATAATGAACAGAAAATTCACCAAATTTGAAGAGATTTTATTGATTTAATCAGTCATTTTACTCCACTTGATGTAAATGGGTTTTACCTGCTCGTTGGTTCACAGTTGAGGAGATGGATCAGATTCTTCCAGGTGAAATCTGAGACTGTGCTGATGAAGCTGATATTTTTTGGGGGGGGGGGGGGGGGGGGCACCTGGACCTGCACACAATCCCCGGGTCTTGCAGAGGGCAGCAGCCTCAAGCAGGAGCGCTGACTCCAAACTGGTCCATGATTTTATTCCTCCTCCTGCAACACATTACAGGGCGGAGCTTTCTCTCTGACGGACACCGGCGGATACGAATGGGAGCGCGGTGCACCCCGGGACTCCTCCAATCCTCGTGTCCAGGGCGGGGTCTGAGGGTCGAAACCAGAGAGAGAATCCCAAAAATGACATCTCGATTGCGGTGGAGCAGGGAGCGACCGGGACGCTG
>RPOG01002381.1:0-95671 GCA_008086565.1 Thalassoma bifasciatum
GTAAGGATTCATTTGGCTGCTTATCTGTTCTTTGGTTTTCTGTTTTCTTTATTCTCCTTCTTTCCATCCAGATCTGCCTTTCTACATTTTCTCTCCTCAATTTGTCTCCCTCCTGCTCTCACAGAGGGAGTTTTTCTTCCTATGATAGAAACATTAGGCCTTATTTCCTTATTTCCTCTCATGCACATGGCACTATTAAGGAAAGACATCGGCTTATGAATAAACAACAACGACAACAAATAGATGGGAGGAGAAAAACAGAAAGAAAGGAGAAAACAACACAGGCGACGGGTGAGAAGCATAATAATTGTGTGATTTATCCTCAGTGAACTACCGCAGTCATAGCATAATTAAACATGAAAAGCTAAATTTATCGTGGTGCGCTCAGCCTCCTCATTAATTTAAAGCTGAGACATTCAGAGAGGAGGCCTTTGCTAATCCACCCACTGTTTCTCTTGTTGTCTTTTCCCCTTCACTCCCCCTCCTCTGCCATCCCTCCATCCCCTCCCATTACGGAGCATTAAAATGTATATTACCCTCAGAGCTCCATCATCATAAACCACAGGGCCCACAGAGGGGAGGGATGAGGGGCGCTGGATGAAATCCTCAGAGGGGGAGAGAGACAGAAGGAGAACAGGAGTTAGAGAGAGAGCGTTGGTTAGGCTCATTAAGGATAAGAAAGGCTCTCATTAAGATGAAGCTGTCTTGCTCCTATGTCCTGCATGATAGCTACCTATTTGTTGCTTAATATCTCCAGCTATGGCAAACTGGTGAGATCCGTCTCCTATAATGAGAGGTAGGAAGAGGTGACTCCTCTCCCACCCAGAAAGCTGGATGCGTCTGCGTCATTAACAATCACCCCAACATCCACTAATTGGCTGCTGTGTATTTTTCTCCCTCCTTCCCTCCTCCTTCCTTTCAGTTTTGCACGTTTTCCCCTGCAGACAAACAAACTTGTCACCGGTTTGATTTGTTTATGTGTTCTATTTGTTATACTCGCTTCCTTAAACTGTAAATCAGGAGAGCAGCGTAGCATGGGGAGCTAATAACCCGCCTTGTACATCTGCCTTCATAAATTATGCAGCAAGCTGCGCGGCTGCTTGTTGTCTGTCAGGCAGGCTGCTCAGGTCCTGTCAGCGCCCACCACATCGCTAAAAGTTGGAGAAATGATTCTTGGAGAAGCCCAGGAACCTGCTGGATGGGAGTGAGGGGTGGGTGGAATCTGTCAGTACTCACTTTTTTACTCTTAAAAAAAAGTTCATCCAAACTGGCAATTAAAAAACTTCCTACTAATGAGTGAGTGTGTGCACTTTGCCACCTTGAACCCTTGAAATGCTGATGTTGAATCAGTCTTGGTTTTGGAGCAAAAGGAAAAAACAAAGCTCAATAAACTGGCTGCTTTTGTTATGCCAATTAGATCAGACAAAAAGAGAAAAGCTTTTTTTCATATATTGTTACTACAAAGCTCAGAGATGTGTGATGTTATATTTTTGGCTGCTGATTTTGTCAGATGTGGATCTTGAAAACAAAGTTTCAGGTTGATAAAAGTAGAAATACAGAAGCTCAGGCTCAGGGGTCGTGAGAGCCTCCAGCAGAAGTTATAAAAATCACACCCAACAAAGCAACTGTGGACGGAGCCTTTTATCAGTGCAGGGCTGAAAAATGGAAACATGGGGTTAATAATGAACATGGCTACATGGAGACACACAGAAAGCAGTAACAGAACAGACGTGTGCATGCTGCTTTGAGAAAGGACAGGTTTTTGTCAGATGGGGACAAAGCCAAATTAAAGACAAAATTCCAGTGAATTAAGAGTTTCTGCTTTCATCACCCTGCTCTGAGTCTGTCTGAAAGTCACTGCAGCACACCTTTTCATGAAAGTATAATAACACTAATTATACTTAAATATACCTTTGAGGCTGCTGGTTTTCATACAAACCATTTTATTTCCTCCATTGGGCTTTGTCTGTTATGAAACTATGCATCTAACAGCAAGCAGCGCTGTGTTTCACGGGCATGTTTTTAGAGGACTTTTTGCTTCTTTTGTGGAAAAACAAAATCGGATTTGAAACATCATATTTCACCAGCAAACAAATGTAGAGTGTTCCAGAATTCATCACAACCTAAGAGGCAACACTCAGGGTGAAAAACACCTGCTCCTGGTTTCTCTGATCCTTCAGCTGCCTGCTTTAAAAGAGACACATGAGATGAGAGAAAACAAATGAAATGCAGCGTCAAATGATGGTAGACAGTGTTTCCGACCAAAGGAATAAGAAAACAATGTTATAAACATCTGGAATAAAACAATATTACACGAAATAAAAAAAAATAAAACAAACCCAGAAATGATGTTGGCATGTATGCATCATGTATCAAGCTGCTTTGTCTACATGGTTTACATTTTAAAAGCATTTTGGATCCAAATCCATCTTTTTACATAATCCTCCAGTCGCAGCTTGTTGCAACAGCTCTGTCTATTCTTCTCTTTTTTTCTCCTTTATTACTTTGGAATTTGGTGCATGCTATCACTTTTTTTGTCCCATTTGTTGGTCACGGACACCAAAATGGTTATGTTTGCAACTGTGTTTTTCCTTTTTCCATTCCTGTATGCGTCCTACGTGCAACCATGGTCACATTGTTTATATGCAACAATTACGCTGTTAGCAGCCTGTAGCATGTCAATGCTAACTGGTGCTAGGCCCCAGCTCCAGTACCACAATGTAAACTAAAACTAGGATTTTGTTGCAACTTAAACTTTTTGGTGATCATTAGTTATTTTAGGTTTTGTTAAAATATGTCATCATTACAACACCATATAGAGTAATTTGTTGACTTTATTAATTTTAAATTTTTAAAGCTGAAAAGAACTGTGTTCCAACAACTCATGCCATGGCATGAACTTAATGCCATGGCACTGATTCCTTACCAAACCTTGTAACCGTGAGTGAGGAGGGCACACAGTGGACATAAGACTGGCCACGACAGGCAATTTTGTGGCAATCGGTTTCCCAAGTTTTTCAAGTAAAATCAACAAGTTACATTTTACAGTGCACCTCTACTGCTCTGATGTCATTGGTATGCTAACTGTCAAATGTTGAGTCTTTAAGTGTTTATTTGCAAGTTGTGTGTTTGTTCACAGATCTCTGATTTTGAAATTTTTTGAGGATCTTGAGTGTGTTACAGAAAATGAAATGCATTATTGAGAGGTTAATGGGTCCTTCCTTCACTAGTGAACTTCACGGCGAAAAAGGACAATATCTCAAACAAACAGTCATTTCTTGAGTTCAGGTAATGTCGATACTTGAGGGTTAAGGATTTAAATGTTGGAGGCTTGACTGAAAAAAAAAATGAGATACATTTAGATCAGGAATGTCCAAAGATAGGTCCAAGGACCATTTGTGTCCAACAGTCTATTTTCAGCCTCCAGCTTACATATTTTACATTAATTGTGTCACTTAGATTCACAATGTTCTACTTGTGCACATCTACAGTTTCTGTCAGGTGCTTCAAGAAAACTTAAGTATATCTGGTAACATGACATCTCATTTGAACCATGCAGGGCCTACAGAAACTCAAGAACTCTTATGGTCGCTGTAGGAAAAATGGTGGTTTCCCACTTGAGAGGTACTAACAATTTCCCATGCCCAAAGATGGTACAACTTGATAATTAGTTATGTGGAGTCTTAGCTTCGTACTTACCTTCCACCATTTTCCCGCGTGGTCGTTAATAGGAGGAAGGAACGACGAAGAGACGTCCGAGTTCTCAGTTGAAGCTCGATTTATTTATTACAATGAGTCAAGAATGTTTAACGGAGTTTATGGGTTCAAATTACGTATCCCTGACTAACACATAAGTGCTGGGGTCACTTCACCAAGTCTGAACCCCGAATATCTCTCCCTGAACCCTTAAATAGATGAAGATCCTCCTACTTAGACATTCAGTTTTCTATTCCTAAGGTGTTGTCTTCCTGTGCAGACTGGGCCCAGACATCACTCTCTCCACGTGGTCGTTGCTCGTTCTCGTTCTCATGGTGGAGCAGAAGTGGATGTTTACCTAATAAAGAGTTCTTAATACATGCACACACATTCACACGAATAATATTGTCTGCAAAGGTCTCCATAGTAACAGTTGACCTTTTCTCTATATCTGAACTTTATACCCCAGTTTCACCTACGCTGTCTCGTCCCAGCACATTAACACTCTGTATGAACTTCCTGTTTTTGTATGACTTACAGTTTTCCACTTTGTATGAACTTCCTTCTTACTGTCTACTTTAATTCATTCTCCATTCTGTTACCTCTCATGAACTTTTAACCCTCTGTAATATGTTCATCAATACATTATTTCAATGAGCAAATTTTATTAATAATTTTAGCAAAACATATGTACACAAGCTATAAATTCTAACATCGCCATTTTTAAAGAAATGCATTTAGCACGATGCAAAAATGTGCTTTGTGAAAGTTGAGAGTTCAAAAACACATAAGAGGACACAAGACTTAATACAAGTTATGAAATGGTGAAGAAAGGACAAAAGTTGATGCATAAAAATGGTTCAGATTGCAGAATCAGAAATATTTTGGGCTAAAAATGTTTTATGATAGACTTAAAAATAGTCACGATAAAGTCCACATCTTGATCTTGCCATAAAAAAAACAACAGATGATCTCAAAGGTCTGTGATGATAGTATAAGTGTATTTGACTAAACTTTGGGACTGATTTTTTTCAGAAATCACTTAAGAGAAAATGTGCCGTAATAGAGGACTGCGAAGTTACTTTCACTGTGAATAAACGTCAGTTGGAGCAGCCCTTGGACAATTTCACAGTATCAAATGTGTCCCTTTTTGAAAACAGTTTGCACACTCCTGATTTAGATAGTCAATATTTTTGAAAAAAAAAATACATGAGTAAAACTAATATATGTGAATGACTTAATTTCTGGACCACAAACATAGTTAAGATTATACAGTTATAGCTCATTATTACTCCACATGAATGAGAACCAATTTTTTTTTTATCTGTGTGAACTAAACTCTCTGAAAAAAGCTCTTTTTAAGTGATAGCACATCACGACCAGTAAGCAGCCCCCTGAGAGGGGACCCACAACATGATGCCAGAGCGAGTTCATTAAATAAATGAACACAGCAAAACTCAGGATAATGAATGAAGAGAGAAATTACTCAAAAAGGCAAACTAGTTTCAAACCAGAATGTTACAAACGGCATGAAGCAGAGGAGGGCATGGTGTCAGCAGAGAGCTGTTTGTGTGAAATCTTTTGGAGAATAACCGTCTCCAAAACACAGTGTGGATGTGAGGCGCCCTCTGAACCCCTCCTGCTAAATGTATGAGCTGGTGGTCATTTGGTATCCACTGCACGTCATACACAGATCCCTGATCAATACGAGTTGATGTCATGTCTGCAGGAGTAAACACAGCCTGTTTCAATCACAGCATCACTCTGCTGCTGCTGCTACTGATGAGAACATCTGGACAGATGGACCGCAGTGCAGCGCTGTAAGATAAACACTGTTTCTCTGTTTCCTGATGTTTAAGGAACTTGGTCAGAAGCTGAAAAGTCTCTGAACTGTCACACCACTCTGAAAATCTAACACCTACAAGCAGGTTCTGGGCTAAAAATCACCAAACACCCCCCATGTGATACTGATGTGGTACATGATACCAGCCGTGTTGAAGAAAACAGACACACCCAAGTAATCCTGTGTTTTTGTGTTAAGGGTTTAAGGTTTACTGCTATTACTCTGAAATGGGTGAAGTGGTAGTAGTGAGTCATTCAGTACTTTTCCTTAAGACACCAGGTTCTGGTGTGCTACTGTGCACAAAAACATATCTATAGGCATCAGAGCTTTGGAGTGTTGCCGATGTAAAAGATAAAGAAACGTTACACCTGCCTTTCTGGTTGCAGTTTGGCTTCCCCCTCTCTTGTCCATTTACAACCACCCACTGCATTTAGAGCATTAATTAATGTACAAAAATGAAATATAGTCGGGCATTAACAGGGAGTATTTTTTTCTGAAAGTAAACAGAATGTTTCAGTGCTTTTGGGGGCCTGACTTCCTCAATCTGCCCTATGTATGTTCTGCTGGGCAGAAGCGTACCAACTTCTATCACTCATGGTTAGTGGTTGGATGAACATTTATTGACAAACAGCTGTGTTTACTCTTTGTACCCATGACAGAGCGGAGACGGAACTGAAACCAGTGTAATTTCTTGACATTTGTTTGTGTTTTGAATTCCATCAGCAAAAATAAATGAATAAACAGGAGAGCGCCATCACTTTTGACTGTTGACTTGTTGAAATGTTTCAAAAACAGACTCCACAAGTAAACTCAGCAAGCCGACGTTGAAACTACTTCTTTTTTAGGTCATGGTCCATGTAGAAAAGAGGTCTCCTGGAAGTGCAGAATGAAAGTCTTTATGACGTCTTTTTTGGACGTCTTTTGGACATACCAGAACCTTGAAACCATAAGTGAGGAGGGCACGCAGTGCACATGAAAGCCTGCTGTACATGATTACGTCACATACGGGCAAGCAGTCTATGCTCCAGGGTGCAGGCTGACTATCTGTCTGTCTATGCTCTCTGTGCTGTATCTACACACCACAGCATAGGTGTGTTGTCTGTCTGTGCTCCACAGCATAGGCTGACTGTCTGCCTAGACCCCATGGTGCAGGCTGATTATCTGTATGTATATGCATTATAACATATGAATAGCTGTCTACGCTCCTCTGTAGTAATCTTCTCCAAGAAATGTACAGAGGAAAACCACATTTCCTGATGTCCTTGACTTCCAATCTACAGCGTTGAAGTATGGATGGTCTATGAGCTGGTCTATGCCATGGAGCATAGACAGCTGATCCACACTGTAGAGTGTAGATTGACTGTCTACACTGTGGAGTATGAACAGGTATATGCTACAAAGCGCAGACAGACTTTGTGACCTGTATATGTAATCATGTACAGCAGGCTCTCATGTCCACTGCGTGCCCTCCTCACTCATGGTTACAAGGTTCTGGTACGTCCAAAAAAGACGTCATAAAGACTTTCATTCTGCACATCCAGGAGAAGTCTTTTCGACATGGACCATGACATAAAAAAGATGTAGTTTCAATGTCAGCTTGCTCAGTGGGAAGGCAATAGAAGACTCAAAAACCAGGACAGAAATGAAAAGAAACAGTGAAAGAAATGTTAAAAAAAACTGTCACTCCTCTCTGGTAAAATGTTGAGCCTACAAATCAAGTACTCCTGCTTGCATTTCAAAATAAAAGTACTGAATAAGCTGTGGTAATAAAAGCAGTGTCTATCCACTTCTCAGTGTGAAAACATTTCAAACATGTATCCCTTCATGGTTATTAACATTAGCTACTAACATTTCATCTTTGTTTTGACTCCTTCCACTATCAACCCTTTTGCTCATCTTTCTATTCTTTGAAGTCATTGGTCCTTTAAAAGCTGAACTGCTCACTAGCTCTACTGTCCTTACCTGGATTGTGGGACAGGACCGTTACTAAAACACTCTAACTGATTAATTCAGCATGCTAATGGAAATCAATGTCCTGCAAACAGAGTATTTTTGCACATGCTGGAGCTCTTTTCAGCTGATTGTTCAGAACGACGTGTAAACTGCTTGTTTCTAAAATTGCTCTTGTTATGTAGAATGAGTCACTGCTGATGAGAGTTTGTCAAAGGGTTTTGTCCAATTAGAAGAAAGTATTTAACACAACAGGGTGATGAGTTAGAAAGCAGAGTGATCATTTAAGTTTGAAATGCAGCAACATCTTGGATGATTACTTGGATTATCAGACTGAAGCCGGTTATTACCAGAGTTAAACAAACGTGATGTGAAAGCTGTTTTCATCATTTGTAACAAAAACAAGTACACAATTTTGAAACATGATGCATAAAAAACAAGCAGATGATTAAAATGGATAAATTATAAAGCTTTTAAAAAACTCTTTTAATGATGCAGAAGGAGTGAATGAGTGGGTATTTCTCTGTGGATCCTCCAGTGATATCCTCTTCATTGTTTCAGCCTCACAGAGCTGGTTCTGACTTGTGCAGAGGAGGGAGCAGGTCCTGTCCACCCACCGATTAGCCCTGACCACAGTGAAGATGTACAGTTATTGCCATGGCTGTCTGGGGTTCCTCTATGGGCTGTTTCATTAGATGGACTCATATCAGGCCCCAGAGACTCTCAGGCCAAATAACTTCAAACTCCCCCGCCTTCCTCTCCCTCTCTCTCTCTCTCTCTCTCTCTCTCCCTCTCTGGAAAACCCACCAGCTTTCTGTAAAGTGAGCGAAACACCCAACTCTCTGCAGTCTGGAGGAGACATGTATTCAGCTGCCTTTACCACCATCAAATACCTCAGGTTGTGAGTATTTCCTACACAGACAAGTGTGCTTCAGCTTCATCTCACTGTACTGTTTTATATTTTGCATATTCAAAATGTTTTGAAAAAAATAAACACAATAGCTCAGTACCTTCCTGCATGGAGATTCTTTGTTAACTTGACAGGTTAAATGCTCCAGGGCCGGTTCGTTTGTGACATGAAGTTGTTCTAATGTGATGAAATATAGCAGACTAAAACAAAATCAAAGTTTCCTGATGTGATGTCAGTTAAAGTGTCCCTGTTAGTATCCTGAATCTCCATACAAAGTCAGCTAATGCACACTTTGAAATACAATAAGTTGACTTTACTTAGAAAGAAAATAATCTATGCAAAGTTGTTGCCTTAAAAAAAGTAATTTTTGTTAACTTAGATAAAGTAGATCTGATTTACTTATTTTTTGTGACTTAACTGAAGAGGAACGAGCTGGTCGACATCCCCTGGAGGGAATACACTTTCTATTGACCCTCTAACAACTCTACTGAAAGGCTGACTATACAGACATTTGCTTTAAGTTTCATTCATTGTTTACATGCAACATCCAAACGGGGCTCGTCCTCTGTGGCTCGGTGCCAGCAGCAGCACATGCTCACTTCCTCTGATCGTAGCTGATATCATGGCTAACAGTCGTAGTTTTGTGAACACAGTGGGCAGTTAATTTTTACGAGGGGCCTCATGAGAGACCTGATTCATTTTGGAGGGCCACACCAACAAAATCTCAAACTTGATTCTGCTCAACATGAACTTTTTCCCAGTTTAAAATGCTTTTACTTATATATTTTGACTATCTGCTACTGGTAACACGAAGAATAAGGAATTTCTGTAAATATGGGAAACTATGGTGTGGGTAAAATAGGGAAATACTCCTATGGAAGTGGTAAACATTAAAAACAAAAACAATCATTGCATTAGAGTTTCTTTTCATGTTAAGCTAGTTAGTTTCCACAAAATAATAACATTTTTAGCTTCATTCTACCTCTTCAGTGAGAAAAAACTATCTGACATCAAAATCTGGATTAATTCCTGAGGTGGCCATAGAGAGGTGAGGGGTAAACACCAATGATAGAGGATCTTGATTTGGTTTTGCTGAACTTCATCTCTTGTCTCTGTTAATGCAGGGCTCATGCACAAGTACCTCCATGTGAAAATAATGGAAACGTCACGCTTTTGAAAATAAAAACAACACAGTTTGTATTGATTTTTTTTTCCATTCATATTCTAACATATGATTGACCTCCCACGGGCCTGACAAGGGCGCCTGAAGGGCCGGTTGTGGCCCCCGCACCTTAACTTGCCCAGGGCTTCCATAGACTGTACCAAACAGCCTCGCGAGCAGCTGAAGCATCAGGTTTCTACGTGGCCTTGGGAGAGGCTCGAGAGCAATACACTTGACTTCCTGCAGGTAAAGGAGGTGTCCTGGAAATATTGTATCATTCTTGCTCTGTTACAGCTGCTATCATAGCTGCTCAGGATAGCGTCTCCTACTTGCAAGCTGGTGACCACGTCTACTCCCCGCCCTGAAATGTCCTGAATCAACCAAAACATCAATGTACAGGCAGAGGAGGGGGTTGGGGCAACCACAGACACTGATCACACATGTATAGAGGCCCAGAGGGGATGATGAGGCAAGACTATGGGTGAATTCCAATTCCTGTCTTAACCCTCAATCTTAACCCTCAATCCCAAAAATGCACACTCCCGCGAAGTGTAAGTGCTGTCCCGATTCTCAGAATGTTAAGGTTGAGGGGTAAGACTGAGGCTGTATCTCCCTAAATACTGAGATTCTCAGACACCACCCTTGGGACTAAGGGACATCCAGAATGCATTGCGTATTTTCAGTAAATAAACATGGCGTCCAAAGCGGCAGAGAAGGCGAGCTACAAATATAGTATTTTCTTTGTTAATGGAGATATAAATATTACGAAAACCATTGTATTATCTTAGTTTAGACCCATTTTATGGATTATTTACCTCGTTGTTGCAGAACATTTATTTTCATTTTACGATCTTTTGTCAATAGCGTCCGGTGCGGACAAGCCATGTTGCTATCATTTAAGTCAGTTAACGTTACAAAATGGTCTTTTTTCTCCGTGGTAATGTAATTGTTTTATCAAGATAACAGCCTATATAACATGCTTGTGCCGATAATGGTATAAGATGACCGGGCTAATGTCATCTCCTGTAGCTGCAGAGTTATGTAACGATAGTTAAAGCTGGTGTTTACCTTTCAATAAACTATGGTTTGCTGTGACAGCTGAATATGTCTGTGGTTGTGTTATTTATACAGATTATTTTTTTGATCACGCTAACCGAAGGAATAACTGACAGACAGTCCACAACAATTTCATTTGCATTTAAGGGGTGTCCCATTTCTAAGTCACAAGATAGCCCTTAACACTTGGTTTTGAGGGCTACTAAGATTGAGGGTTAAGATTGAGGGTTAAGATTGAGGGTTAAGAAAGGAATTGGAATTGGGCCCAAACCAGTAAAAACTGACATTTTATTTTTTGGGAAAATCCTGCGTACCCGACCTTTAAAGAAGAAAAAAGGAACCATCTCTTTAACTCATTTAGCATGTTGTGCCCTGGTTAAGAGGATTTGTCCCAAACATGAGCACATTATTTTGCAGTTGTCACCTGCTCTCCTTTATTTCACAAACAAGCTGCCTGAACCAGCACCCATTAGAAACCCATTGTCTCCTGCTCTGTTGTGTCTCATTCTATATTCAGGATTTGTCCCTAAACTGAGGCTGGACATTTCCATGACTCTAGCTTGCTCTACACTTTCACATCTTTATTACCTGCCTGCCTGACATGGAGCAGGCATCGGGAACATGCTGCCAGTAAAAAGCACAAAACATTGTGTCCAAAACAGCTCAGCTCTAACTGAGCCTTCAGCCAGTTTGTTTCATCATCGCCCTCCTACCTCTTTGTTTTCCCCTCTCGCTCCCTCTTTCTCTCTGCCTCTGGTCTCCAGCAGCGTTGGACAGACTGTCTGCTCTGAAGTCTTCATTAGCGCTGCTGGCTTGCCATGCTGCAGCAGGGACAGACAGCTATTTGAGACCCTGCCTTTCTCTCCCTCCTCCATTACAAACTTTATCCTTCTTGCATAAAACTTCTTTATTCTTTCCTCTCTTCCATCAGCCTTTAATCCTCCGTCTTCACGCTCCTCACCTGGGGATCACAGGTTGATTGCTCTCAGCCAAACATCTTGTTTGTCAGATTTGGTCGGGGCCGCAGTCAAGCGAGCACGTTTGGTGTGCCATTTGGTCACGGCGGTGTCCAGCAGCAGGGGGCTCCTGGACAAACATAGTCGCAGAGATCTGGGAGGCCCTTGAACAGCCCAGTGAAAGTGAACGTCACACTGAGAGACACGGAGCCCTCTGCACAGCCGACAGGGGCTCACACACAGAAACACAACTGCTCGCACATTAGTCCTGACCTCACCATTTGTACTCTCCATGTTTGAAAATATATCTGTCACGCAGGAAATCTTCTGTGGATTGTTGCTAAAAGCTTTTGCACCACAAATTCATCTCAGCACAACAACAACAAAGTCGACCCTGTGGATCAAAAGGCTAAAATCTCTGGAATACTCATGCAATTGTTGATGCAATTCACAACAAGTGTTTCCATTATTCTCTATGACAGCCTGAACCGGAGCTGACACCATGTTGGCATGTGCCACTTCAAACTGTCTCATCAGGATTTGAAGCTGTTCTCTGTTCTTGGGTCAATAAGCATAAATTCTTCTATCCTACTTCCTATGACTCTTCATCAGATGTCACACTTATTTATTGTTTATCTCCTATTTTCCTGGAAACAGTGAGAACCTCTGCCACCTCCAAAGAGGAGCAGTGTCTGTTCTAAGGAGTGTTGTCAGCTCATTTGGAGTTTCTGCCATTCGTGACAGGTTTTCCCTGAAGAAGGCACACGAGCCTGCATCGTGTTGTGTGATTTCGTTGATGTCGGTCATCTGACGCTGTTTGAAGAGCACCTTTTAAATATGAGCTCCATCATGATGCAAAAGGACCGAACAGCAGGAGCTGTGGTCCTCCATCATTGCCTACACAGGCAGAGTAATGAGTGTGCAGCATTTTGGCAGCACTCATGGCCCACATTTACCCTTTCTTTGGCTCTCACTGCATAAAAATGCACACCTCTTTTTTCCATCCCGTTCTCTTTATACTGTTGCAATGTTGACTAAAAAGTAAGATGCTATCACAGTTTAAATATCCAATGCTCATTGGACATCAAGGAAAAAGTCACACTGTAAAGAGTGTTAAGCTCAATAAGTTGTCATAACTTACTTCTGTCGTCTACTTCTACTTAACATAATGAGTTGTAAAGTTTCAAATTACTTTAATGACTTATTGGTTTTTCAACTCAAGATTCCAAGTTAAGTCAATAAAATGGGAATTTTAATGAGTCAACATTACTTAACAGTCTGAGTTTTCAGTGTGTTTCTACCATGTTTGCTCTTTTTGAATCATAACGTCAACAGAAACTTCCAAAGTGACCCCGATCAAAAGTTTACTTCCCCCTGTGATTTTGTCCTGATAATATGAACAAAACAGAAAGTGGTCTGGCTGTTTCAAGACCCACAAAAAGGAGGCACTTGAAGAAAAATGGGCTGCATGGTTGAGTCACCAGAAGAAAGTCATTTCTACCCAAACACTACATAGTATCCAGTTTACACTACACCAAACACGGAAACAAGCCTCAAAACTTCTTGAACAAATTCATTTGGAGTTATGAGACCAAAACTGAACTTTTTGTCCACAACCATAAACGTTGCATTTGGAGAGGAGTCAACAAGGCCTATGATGAAAGGTCCACCATTCCTACTGTGAAACACGGAGGTGGATCACTGAAGTTTTGGCAATGTGTGAGCTACAAAGGCTCAGGAAACTTGGTCCAAACTGATGAATGAAGGATGAATGCAGCATGTTATCAGAAAATACTGAAATACTGAAAAGCTGCACATGAGACGTACTTGGACGTCCCAACGTGACAATGATCCAAAACATAAGGCCAAATTAACCTGCCATTGGCTACAGCAGAATGAAGTGAAGGTTCTGGAGTGGCCATCTCAGTCTCCTGACCTCAATATCATTGAGCCACTCTGGAGGAGACCTCAAACCTGCAGTTCATGCAAGACAGAGCAAGAATTTACAGGAACTGGAGGCTTTTTACCAAGAAGAATGGTCAGTTTTACCATCTGAGAAATAAAGACCCTCATCTACAATGAGCACAAAAGACTTCAAGGGATAGAACTGGGATTTATAAAGTTTTGATCAGGGTTATTTTGGTACTTTCTGTTGTCATAATGATTTAAGAAGAGTAAACAGTTATTTGTTAATATATGGCTTCATCCAACCACTAACCATGAGTGAACGAAGTGTTGTTGTTAGAAATCATAAATACTGCCCGGGTATATAAACTTGAGAGCACGACTATACGCAACTATACATATAAACATATGTGTATATCCAAGCTGTCCAGCTTTGTTATTCAGAAATTCTCGAGGTGAAAGAGCTTTTATTATATCATTCAGTGGATTAGACGATGAGAAAGGAGCCAGGTTTTGCAGGTGTGCGTGATTATCAGTGATGAAGAATCCAGCAGTCAGACCTGGAAACAACAGAAGGGAGCAGACGTGACTGAGGAAGGTTAACCAATTCCTGGAGCACAGATGTCACCATGACAGGTACACACACATCTCTCTTCCATTAAATGCATTTGAGACAGGCTCCAAAACATAGCTCATATCCAAGTTTCATGTAATAGATGTGATTTGCTTCTGTTACCCTTAAAAATCTCAGCTTCTGGAGGCAAAGTGCAGTATATTTGTCATTTCTTCACTTTTTTAGTTGCTGATGTAAGATATAACCAATAACACTCTGCAGGAGAGAGGGCAGGAAAAAAAGGCATGGTGTTAAATTATTCTTCAGGCAGTCAGTTCAGTGTGACATTACAGGTTTTAAGATGCATTAACAACACTAGATCCATGTTCAATGACACTAAAGTCATTTCCAAGCAAGAGTATTATGACTCTCCAGCTCAGATGGATCTTACTTTAATTCTTAAATCTTGAAATATTTACAGTCCAGGTCTCAGAACAAAAGGCCCTCAGTGTTTGTCTTTTTACTGTCACATAAACAGAAACCAAGTGTCCATTCACAGCTGCTGACTTGAAGTGGAATAAGCATCAAATGCCCTCACAGCCCTTTGTCTTGTTCTGTTTCTGCATGCAGATGAGATTTATCTTTCCTTAAATCACCTAAATGTCCCCGCTGCAGTGCAGACCTGTCTCTATTTATCTGTATCCACTGGGATCTCTTCTTCTGCCCCCCCTCCTCCTCCCTCTGTAGTCCCCCTCTCCAGCCTTCCTTCCTTTTTCATCAAAGGCGATACACGTCCTCTGCAGCTCCCACCGCCGCCGCCACCTCCACCCCCCACCTGCGCTGTGCAGTAAGTAATGCGATCGTGTTAACCCCCGCTGTGTGTGTCTACGTGGGTGAGTCATGCTGGGTTCATGTCATCGCCCCAACCCCTGAGCCCCCCTCTTTCTGCTCTCTCCCTTTCTCCCCCCTCTGTCTGCCTGCAGGCCAGTGGTGCCCTATGCTCCGCAGGTGAGCTGTCACTGCTGATCTGAGCTGCCTGACACACTGGCCTGCCAAGAATAGACTCCACTCCGCTGTTTGCAACTGATACACACACTCACACATACGCAGGGATATTCACACCTGCCTGTGCACACACACACACACTGACACTTTGACCTGAGCTTTCTGAGCAGGAGCTTATTTAATCATGTGGATAACTTGCTTCTGATAAAATTAACATGTAGGTTTATTCCAAACTGGAAGTTACACTGAAAAGAAATACACACATGCATTTTCATCCTGGGTCAGAAAATGAAATATTTAAGCTTTTTCAGCCTCATGTGTTGAATTAACTTAACTGTTTCCGGCAGTGTTTCCCAACCTTGAGGTAGTGACCCCACATAGGGTCGCCTAAAGACCAAACGGGGTCTCCTGAAATGCCTAGTAATCGATACAAGCATTACTGATAAAAATATTTTCTTCAGTAACTTATTATTCTCTTAAGAATTAAAACAAAACACAATGAATGACTGTATTCTATGTTTTAGTAGTTAGTTAACGTTATATTACAGAGTAGTTTGGTATTTGTAATATTTAATTATGACATATTTGAGTACTTTTAGTATTTTATTACGAATACTTGTTGTATTTTTAGTGTTTTATTATCAAGTATTTGTGAACTTTTAGTATTTCTTTATGAAAAGTTCTGTGCTTTAGTATTTTATGACAAATATTTTTGTATTTTTAGTTTTTTATAGGGTACTTCACTGCTTATAGTAATTAATCTCAGTCCTGGTTTTGATATTTTCACATTTTTAGGACTAAATTTGCAGCACAATGCTGAACTTTATCTTTTCTAGTTGTTTACATTATTTACTGCTTTTTGTGCCTTTAATTGTTCCTTAGGGATGAATTGAGTTAATTTTATTTGAAAATTCAATCAAAATCAAGTCTCTATCCTGATCAGGAAAAACAAAAGTCACCTTGCTCTCTAATCTTGGTGACTCTGTATTTGCAGCAGAGCATGACAAACATTTAAAACATTAATCTTAGAAAGAAAAAATGTCTTTGGAGGGCCCCTGAAATTTGTCACAGCCCAAAAAGGTTGAGAGGGTTTGATTCACTTAGTTACTCATTTGATTGTGTCTCCTCTTTGTTCAGTGCTTGTGCAGAAGTAGAGACTGATGAATGGATACAATTATTGAATTAATTTTTGAAAATAACGATTGTGTTCCTTTTTTTCCAAATCAAGGAGCTGGAATGTTAAAGCTACTACCATGAGGTGTTGGCATGTAATGTTCTGACCTTACGGTGTAAATGAGCATCAGGGTTGACATAAGCTTGATTCTTCTGATTGGCTACATGTATTGGAGTAAGTAAGTAACTGTGCCCTGACAAGAGAATCTGCTTGGGAAGGAGCCTGTAGTCAGTCAAAGAACATATTTTTTGATACTTTTGGACAACACAGAAGTGTTTTTCAGTACCTACTTCTACACTGTAAAATCGAATAAGTTGACTTTACTTAAAAAAATATGCAAAGTCGTTGCCTTAATAAAGTAACTTATGTTAACTTAGATAAAGTAGATTTGACTGACTTATTTTTTGTGAGTTTGCAGTTCCCAAATGAACTTAAATTATATTCTAGTATCTTATATCTTCTGAGGGCACAACACAGGTTTGTTAGTGATGGTCCTTGGACACCCGAGGCTCCAACACATACGCGGTAGCTCATGAGACAAACGTCTCGAACCACTGTGCCGAAGCGTGCTTTGGTCACGTGACTTGTGACGTGTAACACACTTGAGTGACGTTTGAAACACTTCAGTGCTTCGAACACCAACGAATCACCTGACTGGTTCAGTCTGTCATGTGAATCACTCAGTGGGATCGAGTGCGCTCCAAGATAGGAGAACTCGAAGAACCTATTCAGTGTTTTCTCCTGGTACAAAAAGAATTCTCACTTAAATACTGGGCCATCCACAAAACAGTGAACCTGAACCTTCACAAACACTTTCTGTGAACTCCAGCCTCATCTGTGTGAAAGAGTTTTTTCCAAGGCGCAAAAGTTTCAAAGAAAAGAAACCAAAAAAAAAAAAGAATCCGAAAACTGTGAGGAAATCTTATCAATGAATACATCGCCGGTGTTTTGAAACTGAATAGCGCAACGGCTAAGGCGGCTCCATTCTCTATCTGACAGCGTAGGGTCGAATTCAGGAAACAGATCGTAACAAACTCTATCCCTATGTCTCCAACTTTCCTCCTTTAACACTTTAAAGGCATGAAAAGCCCCCAAATGTGTTTTATAAACAAGACAAAATATAAAAAGCTCAAAACCAGTCACAAAAGCAAATTCCCCACCTAGTTATTACTATTATCATTATATTATATGATGATTCATTCTTATTAGTGTGTTCACTTGAAACCATGTAATCATTTGGAGCTCCCGAACGGGGATGTGTATGGGAATCAAATCCCGAACAATCCATGAACCAATAACACGTGTTGATTGCACTTCATTTTATTGTCCACTAGATGTCCTGCTCAAGTGCTGTGTGTCATTGAGGCCTCGAGTAATGACGCATGCTTTGAAAAAATACTTTGAAGCTTCACAAAGCCTCATTAACCCATCATTACTAGCAGGTCTACACCGTGGAGCGTGGACAGTCTGTCTACACCACTGAGCATAGGCAGCTCATGCGTGATTCACCCATGTACAGCAGGGTCTCATGTCCACTGTGTGCCCTCCTCACTCAAGGTTACAGGGTTTGCTTGTCAACTTATTTGATAGGTTACTGCCATGACATGAGTTGTCAGAACTTAGTTCTTTTCAGCTTTAACAACTTAAAATTTGTGGTCAACTTTACTTGGAAATTTTGAGGCAAAAGGCTTCCTAAATTGTCAAGTAAAGTCAACAAAAGAAACTTGTCTTTACTAAGTTTAAGTGAGTAGACTCAACAGAGTGAGCTAAAATAAGTTCAATATTTTTTTTTGTTTTAAGTAAGATTTACATTACACTGTAGTTGATTTGTACAATGGTGTATGACTCAGATTAAAAACCTTCCAGTCTATCAAGCTGTGGGAATTTGTTTAATATTTCATTGATAACCTTCTTTAAATTATCATTTGATACCCTTGTTTCTTAAGCGCTGAGCTGTAGAAAAGAGTCTTTACAGTCTCAACAGTGATGGCCCACAGTGAGATGTTACTCTTACTGAAGAAAAAGTGATGGTCAGTTCTCAGTTTGGACTCATAGACAGACTGACCTTGAGATGCTCCTGTTTCTCTGAGCTGAACTGGCCCTTATTGTATAATCCAGACCAACGCAAGAGTCCAACCTTCAAAGAGCAGAGCGATCACAGCTCCCCTTAAGGCCCGGTACAGCTATAGGTCAACAGTCCAGCTCAGTCCCCCACTCCAGGAAACACATGGCTTCATGTAGTTGAGAGTTGTGCCTCTGTGTGAGAGAGAGTGTGTGTGTTTTGGGGGAAAAAAAATAAAAGAAATAAAGGAGACACAGAGCTTGGTGCTGACCCTGAGCTTTTCTTACAGATGTGTAGCTATTCATAAAACAGATTCTACTCTTAAAGCACCCATTAATCTGATGTTATCACGTCCACCTGCTTCATCCTTTGTTGTCTCTTCAAATTTTCATCAAGCAGCACTTTCTTTACTGGAACACACTCAGCAGGGGGTGACTTTTTAAAGACTCATCTTTTTTGATGACAAAGACAAAAAGGACTTCCAACAGGTCTGTGTTCAGTCCAGCTCTGCTGCAGTTTGGAAGCGACCAAACATTTCCCACAGTTCTTCTTGACTTAATGTTTTCCCTCCATGTTGAGCTTCCTCTATTCATGTGGGCCTTTGAAATCTTTTGGCATGTTGACTCCAGGCCTGTCTCTGCTTTGTCTTCCTCTTTGTGATAGGGTCAAACACAATCTGGCATCAACATCAGGTGTTGTATTGTGAAAATTAACCAGAATTTTTCTTGCCATTGACTTCCCGTAGTTCTGTCTCACTCTGAATGTTGCAGTTCTGCCCCAGAATGTTCAATAATATTTCACTGGGTTGATTAAAGTCTACTGTACATTTACAGTATCTCTACAGCACCTTTGAAACATGGTAACTGACTGTTAGGTCTATAGTATTTCACTCCAAGCATGCATAAAAATTAACTGCAGTACTACAGTTTATGATAAGAAAATCTGTAAATGTGTTTTTATTCAGTCATTTTTTTAATATCATTGAGGCGGCACTGTGAAACTTTTTAGTACAAAACTACAAAATTTACTGGTGAAACTGCTGCTTAAAATTTACTGTAATTTTACAATTAAACATACAGTAAGTAACCGTAATTGAATTTACAGTATGATGCTGTATAATTGTTAAAATACAGTATTTACTGGCAGCAGTTTCACCAGTATTCTTGCAAAAAATCAAATAGGATTCATTCAAGTCAGTGTGTCAACTCACACTGCATCTGTTCAGTTGTGGTCCGGTTGCATGCCGACTCTAGCAAGACGCAAGTGACAGGCCTATATCTACCAGACAGTGCCACTATGATGCATAAATTTAGCGTAGGGTAGATTGAGTGGGACAGAAAGAAGTGCCCGGAAACCATTGAAAAAAGAGCATCTGACTTTCAAAATAAAACAAACCATGTCAAAACTAGATCATTCTTAGCTTGGCTACGGTAATAAATGGACATAATAAGCAGATACATGTTAAGAGTCAGCAGGTTTAAGGTTTTACATACCAACATGAATGAAGAGAGACTTATGTATTACAGTGGGAAGCACAGGAACTCCTCAATCTCGCGACACCTACTTTCTGTCAGCCCTGCAGCTTGGCAGACGTAACATAACTGGTATGAGTTGACAATTTCAGTCAATGCGCACCACAGCTGAGATGCAAAGCAGACGGATACAGTGTATTTCCCCCATTATATTTACAGTATCTTCTCTGTGGAAAGACAGGAACTCACTTTTGTCTAAATGTGTAGTTATTTACTGTAGACACAAGGTTTCTAATATTTTACCAGTTGCATTTAAGTCAATACAGCCTTGTGTTGGATCAGCGTGCATAGCACACCGCCTGATGTTCTGTATGGCATGAAATCATTCCTCAGGTTGACCATGAGTGAGGAGGACAGGCAGTGGATATGAGACCCTGCTGTACATGGATATATCACATAGGTGACATAGGCTGTCTTTGCCCTGGTATAGACTGACTGTCTATGCTCCGTGGCTTAGTCCAGCTGTCTACAGCATAGACTGGATGTCAAAGACATCAATAAATGTCATTTTCTTCTGTAAAATTATGGGTTAAAATTCTTGTGAATGCTTTGCATTAGCCTCTAATTTGAACAGACATTTTCATTTGCCCACTAAAGTTTCCAATCATGTATTAAGTGTTGAATTATGGTGTATGACTGTACATTATGGAAATTTGCCAGTGGGGGATGTCGGTCTACACCGTGGAGTGTAGACAACCAGTCAATGTCATGGTGCACATACAGCAAGTTAGTGCCTTAGAGCACAGACAGCCAGTACACACAACTGAGCATAGGCGGCTTGTGCATGAGTCATCCATGTACAGCAGGGTCTCATGTCCACTGTCTACCCTCCTCACTCAAGGTCACAGGGTTTGGTTATCACCTTACTTGATAGGTTACTGCCATGAAATGAGTTGTTAGAACTTAGTTCTTTTCAGCTGTAATAACTTAAAATTTATGGTCAACTTTACCTGGACATTCGAATGCAATCAGTTTCCTATTTTTTCAAGTGGAGTCAACACAGGAAAGTTGTCTTTTGTAAGTTTAAGTGTGTAGACTCAACAGAGTGAGCTAAAATAAGTTAAGGTGACTTTTTTGTTTTAAGTAAGATGAGCTCAGCCAGTATGAAGGTTGTAGAAACTAATGATCAACTCACAAAGAAACTGACTGATGTCCTGGAAAACCTCATAACCCTCTGAGGGAGAAAGGGATATGGGTTCACTGGTGAGCAGGGTGCTGCTTATTCATTGGATGAAAGCAGAAAGGCACTGAGTCAAGCTCTGTATACAGGACTTATGAATTTGCTTGTTGTCGTAAAAATAGGAAGCTTGAGAAAAAGAGCTGTTTTTTGAAGACAGAAGTGTTAATTAATAAATCTTAGTGTGTGTTTTGATTTCAACAACATGAGACAGAGAAGCTCATATTTGATCTGTTTATGTGACTGACTCGGATTCATTTTCCTTTGCTCCTTCCTCTTCCTCTCCTCTCACCCTTTTTTCCCCTTGAGGCTTAAAAACTAAAAGTTCCTTTCATTGTTAAAGGCACACAGACAATTTGTTTGACAATGTCAGTCTGTGCAGCACTGCAGAGGAGGGAATTATTTCTCCTTATCACTCCTCTGATATCCCTCCCTCCCAGCCTTGCTTAATTCTTTCCCTTTATTTCCTCCCTCTTTTCCATCTACTCATTTGGCATTAACATATAACTGCTGTGAGCCCTGCCGTAAACACGACGGGAGGCTCACTCTGTGTGTGGGTCTGTGTGTGTGTGAGCGCCGCTGTGTAAGCCGGGTGCCTTTGATCCGATAAAAACCTCTAATTTGGATGGTTGAAAGAGTTTACATACTTGTTCTTTGCCTTCATTCCTTTGCTTTTTTCGTCTGCCTTCCATTTGCATTTGGCTTCACTCCGCTGTTGGAGACTCGCAGCTGAGTTTGGCGATGTGGACCGAGCCAACGCTTCGAGAAGGAAATGTTTTGACAATTGGCTTTGTCAAATTTGGTTTGAGATTTCTTCATCGCCTTGCGCGGCCGACCATTAGATTAAGACTGCGCTTGTGTAAATCCTTTTCACTCTTCACATGATTGATGTTCTATTTCAAAGTAAAGCAACAACAAACAAGTTCCCCCAGAGCGAGGGCTTTTGAATAACATGCCATTCATCACTGGCATGCTTGGCCTTTTCCATGAGTGCCACAAACAGACGGAGAATGGAGGATGTTTTCAGACTCAGTTATCACACAGGCATTTTATTTTAAAGACTTTTGCTTTTGATTTGACTCAATTTGATTTGCAACATTTGCTTGGAAGTTATTTTTCTTAGATTGAATACGCTGGGTAGAAACAAAAATCAGCAGCCTCACAGCTCAGGGTCGCGCTGAGCAAGGATTCATATTTCTTACAATGACAGGATTACTTTAGAGGGAGAGGAAAAATATCCAACTTTATTTCTGCAAATGTAATGGACTGAGTATTTCTGGACTACTGCACACAACATGAAAACATCAAGCAACTTTTCTTTAGCTCTGCTAGTGTCCGACAAAATCTGGTGCAAATGTATTCTGTTTTTCCATAAAGGTTATCACGCGGCATCTTATAACAAACATACATTTAACACCAAGACAAAAGAGAGAGGAAATGTGTCTAAAGCTGCTTCTGCACCGGTTCTTTAACTACTAAGTGATGACTCCACCACGAAGCCATGTGGAATTTAATGTCTAGGAGAAGCAGGCGGAAGATTCACAGCTGACTTTGAACCAAGACAGAGAGAGAGACAACTGCACACACTAAGTAAAAGACAAACAGGGAAAGAAACTATCTTTAACTACCCACACAACTTTTACCCACTGTTTCAGCATCAGATGAGTGTAATGTGACAGTCAGTGTTACACTACAACAACTTAAATGTAGTTGTGACATTGTGTTAAATTTAATAAAAACAGAATACAATGATTTGCACATCTGAAAAAACAGCTGTTTGGATCATTCCACAGGTGAACAGGTTCATTGGAAACAGGTGAGTGTCATGATAAAAGGAGCATCCCCAAAAGGCTCAGTCCTTCACAAGCAAAGATGGGGAGAGGATCACCACTTAATCAACAACTGCGTGAGCAAATAGGCCGACAGTTTAAGAGCAATGTTTCTCAACTTTCAATTCTTTTCATCTACAGTCCATAATATCATCAAAAGATTCAGAGAATCTGGAGAAATTTCTGCACGTAAGCAGCAAGGCCCAAAACTAACACCCTGTGACCTTTGACCCCTCGGGCAGCGCTGCATTGAAAACCGACATCATTGTGTGAAGGATATTACCACGTGGGCTCAGGAACACTGCAGAAAACCATTGTCAGTTAACACAGTTCATCACTACATCTACAAGTGACAGTTCAAACTCTACCACGCAAAGACAAAGTCAGACATCAACAACATCCAGAAATGCTGCCTCCTCTGGGCCTGAGCTCATTTGAAATGGACTGAGGCAAAGTGTAAAAGTCTGCTGTGGTCTGATGAGTCCACATTTCAAATTGTTTTTGGAAATCATGGACGTGGTGTCCTCCCCAGTAAAGAGGAAAAGAAAAATCCAGATTGTTCTCAGTGCAAAGTTCAAAAGTAGCATCTGTGATGGTATGGGAGCGTGTTGGAGCCCATGGCATCATGGGTAACTGTCACATCTGTGAGTGCAGCATTAATGCTGAAAGCTACATCCAGGTTTTGGGGAAAAATCTGCTGCCATCCAACCAACGACTTTTTCTGGGACGTCCCTGATTATTTCAGCAAGACGATGAAACCAAGACACATTCTGCACCTGTTACAACAGTGAGGCTTTGTAGTAAAAGAGTGCAGGCACTACACTGACCTGCCTGCAGTCCAGACCTGTCTCCCACTTAAAATGTGTAGAAGTGCAAAATACAACCACAAAGACCCTGAACTGTTGAACAACTGAAGTTGTTCATCAACAAGAATGTAAAAGAATTCCAGCTCCAAAGCTTCAACAATTATTGTTCTCAGTTCACAAACACTGAACCAGAGTTGTTAAAGGGAAGGTAATGAAACACAGTGATAAGCAGGAACCTGTCAGTTTTTTAGGAACGTGTTGCAGGCATCAAATTCAAATATTTACTTGCTTTTAAATATAAAAAACATGGATTTGAATCTTATCAATTAAGAATCTCAACGATCAACTTCGACAAGTTTACTCAAAAATAAATTGGTAAAATAAATTTGAAATGACAGTATGGTGTGCTTTCATACTGAACAATGGAAAAAAATCAGGCTTTCTCAGTGACAGACCAGTGTGTTCAATTGTTGAAGGGATAAAAAACCCCCAATCTGAATTAAAAAAATAAATAAATAAAGTGAAAGTGGTCTTCTAAATCAACTTCAGCTTAAGTTAAACATATACAAACAGCTGATTCATGACTACATGTCTTATCAAGAAAACAAAGAGTATTGAGTGCCAAGAAGGAAAGTATTCGTCTGTTTCTGTGTGCAAACACACACACACACACACACTCACACAAACACACACTATCACTGCATTTTTCCCACCATTCATTAACTATTCCTTTCAGTTAATTAAAGTTACTCAGATGGAATAAAGCTTATCTAAGACTTGGAGAGTCACTCTGAGTGAACTGCTGACACGCACACACACACATACACTCACACACTCACACCTTTACACACTTCTCACTGTGGAAGCCATTCATTGGATTTATCTTTCTGGAGAGACTATCAGATCTGCGTCACACACAGGGAATCTTTGTGTTTTTGTGCTTCTGTCTGCCTGAACTTACACACTTACTACACACACACATTGGGATGAGTGTTGGAGCATGTGAGATAAGACGTGCCTATCATCCAAAAATCATACAAGTGCACAACTGTATCAGGAGAAGCCATCTCCGGGAACTGACACATCGCTCCATTGATGTGAGTGAGCGAGAGAGAGAGAGAGTAAGAGCGTCGCTACCAGAGGATTAACGTGCAAAGCAAACACCACATGCTTCAAACTTGACAAGAAGCCACCTATGTCGTGTCTGTCTGAAGGGTTCCAGTGTCAGTCAGTGGCAAATGTTGCTTTATTCGGTTTATGAGTCCGGAGCATCTACAGGCTTTTATTGTGGAAGCCGGGGCACTGGTGTTGTGTTACCTTCCTCACTGACAGCCACAACAAATTGTTTCCTAAGTAGAAAAACCAAGCTGTGCCACATTGCTTGTGTATTTAAAAACTGCATTTTTCCATTGCCGGAGCCCCCATGCTGAGTTAAATGAAGGCATTTATTCTCCAACCGAATCGGGCCTGGAGATATGCTTTCATTAGGACTGCGATTAGCATAGTGCTTGTTACCGCTGGGCCTGTTAGTGAAACAGAGCTGTCTGTCTGTCTCTGTGCGTCTCCTCATTACAAACAGCATGGAAATCAGCTGTAGGATGGAGTTATGCACATCACAGATAGGACATGTAGGTTAGAGTTGGAAAACAGTTTAATGGCCAGAGAAAAGAGCCAAGGCTGATTTTAATGCAGCTGAGCATATGGACAAATAGGGGAGAGATTCGCTAATGTCGGGTATTTTCATCTCCAGCACACTGTGGCAGTTAACAAGAGAGAAACAGACAATAGTTCACAAAGTTCAGTGGAATTTATTCACAGAAAAGCTGCTAAGAGACTCTCGATAGCAGACTGTGAAATAGTTGTGGCTTATGCTCAGCGACATGGTGGATTCTGGCTTTAATCATACTATCCACACTATCTGTGGGTTTATAGAGCGAGGAAACAGAAATATTCATTCCCTGTAATCCAATGACATTAGTGGTATACGTTTGTAACATACAAAAATGTCAAAAAGCTTATGAAGAAACTGTTTATAGCATCTTATAAAGAATGTCTTGGTACATTTCTCTGTTCATCCATCCTTCAGTCTGCAGCTACCACATGCTAAACAATAGCCTCACACTGTGATCTTCCTAAACTTCACTGTCAATAATGTTTTTAGGATGATGTGAGGTGTCATTTCTCCTCCAAACATGGTTCTGCAGGCTATGACCAGCATAGAATTTCACTTTGTTCTCATCTGACCTTGCTTTATTTTTTCATTACTCCAGAGGTACACTGATACAAATGTTCTGGTAGATCTACTTCAGAAAATCAAGGCAACTTTTTGGCATCATAAGTTCATGTTGCTGATGCAAGATTGCTTTCCGTCTAACCCACCTTTTTTTTTCTTTTACATGAAAAATAAAATTAAAGTAAAGCAACTGAATTTTGTCAAGTAGATTAAGTAAAACTAAACTTTATATAAATCGCTCAATTTTTTCCACTGTGGTAAATGAACAGCCAGCATAGGCAGCTTGTGCCACCCTTGTGATTCATCCATGTACAGCAGGCTCTCATGTCCACTGTGTGCCCTCCTCACTCATGGTAACAATGTATGTTAAGGAAAAAAGTTCAGTTTCCAGTTCCAGAAATACCAAATGAAAGAGTAAAGATAAAAGGATCATCTCTTGTTGTGTGGATGAACTCAAAAAGATGTACTCACATTACATCAATTATTCATGTTCCAAAAAAAATCCCACTATCTTGTATGTTGCAAAAAAAAAAAAAAAGGACTTCAGTACTTGATGTTTTTGTGTGAAGACATTAACTTGAATATTTACTGTTGATTCCATTATGTTAATTTATTTCTCCTCAGATTTATTTTTTCATTCACCTGTTTCCAGTGAACCTGTTCACCTGTGGAATGATCCAATCTGCCTTTTTTTCAGCATTCATCAACTTTCCCAGTCTTCTGTTGCCCCTGTCCCTGCTTTTTTGCAAAGTGTTACAGGCATCAAATTCAAAATGAGCAAATATGTGCACAAAAAACGATATAGTTTATCAGTTTGAACCTTAAATATCTTGTCCTTGTTGTGTATTCTATTGAATATAGGTTGAAGAAGATTTGCAAATCAGCGCTGTGATTGACCGGCAACTAATCCAGGGTGAACCCTGCCTCTCGCCCAATGACAGTTTGGATAGGCTCCAGCCACCCACGACCCTGAATAGCAGGATAGACGGTTAAGAAAATGGATGGATGGAAGATTTGCAAATCATTGTTCACTGTTTTTATTTACATTTGACACAATGTCCCAACGTCATTGGAACTGGGGTCTGTATCTTATTGGTACCAACACTCTTTTATATCGATTTCTTTTGGCTCATCAAATCTTCTGCCAATGTGTCATTTTGAGGAGAGAAAACCCAAATGAGAGTGTGTTTAGAGTGTGGCAACACTCTGCTCTTTGTGAATATTATGATGGAGATCAGTGCTGAGACCAGCCCTCACCAGGCTCAGAGACACACTCAGCTTAGTTTACACCAGCTGAAAGCTCATCCAGGCCTTAGGTCTGAATTTTATTTCCACCTCTATGATTTTGGTGGATTTTTTTTTAACTGTGGTGACACCTCAGTCTGGAATGAAAACCAATAAACAAAAGAGTAAAACTCAGCTGCATGTGCTTATAAAATCCCACAGTACTACAGAATAGGTCTGATAATATTTCACTGACAGTCTTACTCAGTTTTGTACAATCGCTGTCAATTTGGAATTATTCTTTTGCTGGGTTTGGACTCATTCATCCCTCCAAAGGGAAGAAAAAAATCAACACCCGATGAGGACATTTCATCGCTTACAGAGAGCAGATGTCCTGGCTCACTGCATTTAGCCTTGATGTGGCTTGTCTCCTCAAATAAATCGAAGTGAGAATTTCTAAGTAGTTCCCCGGCAATTGAGATAGCGGGCTGGTTTTATTGTCTCAGAAAACTGGCACTGCACATCGATTCAGTCCTGCCTGAGATCTGGCCCTGATGCTTTCAGACTTCCCTCTGCTTTCTGCTGAGCCCCCCAGTCTCTCCCATTTGTCATCTCTCCTCCACATACACACTGTGCTTAAGGGTGTGCAAATGTTCCAGGCCCCTGTTAGGGCCTTTCTTAAAGCTGCAGTGTTGAACGTCTGTCAGAGAATGGAGTGTGTTTTATCATTAGAGCCAGTAAAGCTACATATCAAGCACCTGTTGTTAATCTTGATGAGCTGTTGAAGCTTGTCTCTGGCAGATAAGTATCTGGCAGCTGTAAAGTCATCACAGGTGCAGAAGCTGAAATCTAATGCTGCCAATCTTTGTGAAAAGAAACACTGAAGGCTGAGTCCTCAGTTTGTCTCTTTTAATGTCTCTCACTTCATCCTTTGTTATTTTTCTTTGGTCTTTTGCCATTTGGTTATCAGCTCAACCAGAGACAGAGTTTGGAAATTTTGGTACATAAGAATTTCATTGCTTGTATTTTTCAAGGTCCCCAAAGAAAAGGACAGAAAATATCCATGTTAAATCCAATTCTCTTAATCCTTTATGATCTACCATACTAAGTCTGTCAGAGCATATCTTTACATTTTAACATGCTGAAGTGTCATTTTTTGGCATATCAACTTTTGCTGTACATCAATACAACTCGTTCACGCCAAACTTTCTTTGCACATGCAGAATTATGTCCAGACTGCATACAATGGGTTTTCTTGAACATTACACAGAAGACAGAGTGAACCCAGTTTAGTTTACAGTACTTAAGACACTGCACTATAAAAAGCAACCTATAGAATCCACTCAATATAGTTGAGGTAAAAATTTGCACTCAGTTTGATTGTGTAAATTTAACCAAATTTATTAAGTAAATGTGTCCTAGATGTACAATAATATACTCAAAAAGTTTGGGTGAATTCTTCTCAACCTTACGCAATAGATTTAAGGACTAAATACCATTACAAATGATTAATATTTGCCTATGGTTGTAGGGTATTCCAAAACATTATATTTTACCATGTGACCATGAGTGAGGAGGGCGCACCATGGACGTAAAAAATGCTGAAAAAAATGCATATCATGGCTACACAGGCTGTGTTTGCTTTAACATAAACTGACTGGCCACAGCTAAGACCAGTGGGGTAAAATTAATCAATGGTATCCTCTTATTTTACTCTATTCTATTTAGAGTACTTCAGAAGAAGATACCATTCGAAAAGGTTGCCACACATTTTTAAAATTACATGCTCTGAAAAAATTCACTCTGTCTTGTATTTTGCACAAATATTTTTGAATCAGTGTATGTGATGCATCCTTGTACACATCAATCCGACATAGATTTGAAAGCAAGAAGGCATTCCTAATAATCACTCTGAAGGAATAATGCCCTGTGTAAAGGTTGGAGTTCAATTCTAAGTTCGCCTTGATATCATTTTCCTTGCCCTTAGCCAGCCCCTCCTGGGTGATGCCAAAGTGCTCCTAGGCCAGATGGGATATTTAATCTATCCAGCTTGTTCTGGGTTTGCCCCAGGGTTTCCTCCCCGCTGGATGTGCCCAGAAAGACTTTACAGGGAAATGTCCAGAGGGTATTTAAATGAGCTGCTTCAACAACCTCAACGGACCAGATGTCCATGCTTTTTTTTTTCTGACTGTTGACTAAGCCTCTATATGAACTGACTTGTGTGCTTCTTCAGGATAAGTTGTGACGAGAGGCTTTGGCTCAGTGGTGGTCTGTCAGTTCTCAATCAGAGGGTTAGCAGATCCCCAAACACTCTGTCCTTCACATGGAGGTGTCCCAGGCTACGACACCAAACCTCAAATTACTCCCAGAGTCATAGCCAGCAGTGTGATCACGCATGTGATAGGACAAGTTGTTCTGATGGAAACCAATAGCAGCCTCTAATACCAGTGTATAGATACAGTTGTGTTCATACGTTTACTTTACTTGATGATTTCTTGGCCTTTTTCAGAGAATATGAATGGTAACACAAAAACTTATCTTTCACTCATGGTTAATGGTTGGGTGAAGCCATTTATTAACAAACAACTGTTTACTCTTTTAAAACTGTACAAACAACAGCCAGTTCCGAAATGACCCTGATCAAAAGTTTACATACCCTAGTTCTTGATACTGTGTATTCACAGCTTGAAGTCTTTTGTGCTGGTTGTGGATGAGGGTCTTTATTTTCTCAGATGGTAAAACTGCCCATTCTTCCTGGCAAAAAGCTCCAGGTCCTGTGAATTCTTGAGCTGTCTTGCATGAACTGCAGGTTTGAGATCTCCCCAGAGTGGCTCAACGATATTGAGGTCAGGAGACTGAGATGGCCACTCCAGAACAGAGCCCTCACTTCGTTCTACTGTAGCCAACAACAGGTTGATTTGGCCTTGTGTTTTGGATCATTTCCATGTTGGAACTTTCAAGTATGTCTCATGTGCAGCCTCTGGGCTGATGAATGTGACCAGAATTGTAAATATTTTTCTTGCTACTCGCTGCATTCTTTTTGTTTGGTTTTCACATATCCCTGGACTTTCTGGTGAATGGAAATAAAACAAAGCTTTTTCTTTTTTGCATCAAATCGACTTTGTCTTGTTACTTTTATTTTTATTTTTTTTTACATTTTGAGGTAAAAATGCACTTTTCAGTCAAACTTTCAACCTACTCTGGGTCTAAGTGTGACACCGTAACTCCAGCTTTCCTGCAGTCCAGACTCAGCCAGACTGCAGCAGATCAGAGACAGGACAGGATTGACACAGGTCTGGTGTTGAGCTTCCTTGGCTTTAAATTGATCAAAGGGAAGTGACATCAGCAGCCTAAAGACAGGGGAGTGGAGTGCAATGCCCAGTCACTTCTGATGCACTGTGTATGACAATGTATTCATCGTAGGATGCACTCATAGGACCATGTTAACATAGGGGGCCCACTACCATACAGTGTCTTGTAAATAGTACCAGGTAGGAAAACTGTGTGAAATAATTCAATACAACCAGTACTGTCACCACAGCTGTGTCCCTGGCAAATGTGTTACACAGACTGAAATATCTACGAAGAAACAGACATTTGTGGATGTGGTTCATCTCTATCAACACTTGGAACAACCTTTAGCACCTTCCACCAAACATTTCACAATATCCAGTGTATGCAAGACTCAGTGCAACCCACAGCATAAATTAAGGAAGGGGATACACCAATCTGCATCTTCTGCATCCACAAAGCAATTATCCTCAACTTAATTGAACCACTGATAACACGAACCTTGATTTTTGCAATGAGAGCAGATTACTCACCTGTTTTTCCTCCATTTTCTGAATATGTTGACTTGACAGAGAGAAGTACACAGTCTTTTCAGTTTAATTTCACAGATGATAGCAGGCACAGGTATCCTGCTTCCCTGTAATGTGACTGACAGAGGGTGGGTACCAATGTAATCACACAGAAAATGCAAAATGAGGAAATCAGGGGAGCGTACTTTAATGCAACACCCACCTCTATCTTTTGGCTTTCAGTGTTCCCAAATACCATGTTTGCAAAAACAAAAACAAATTAAGTAACTGGTTTATACAGATTTTCTTGAAGGGACAAACAGAATTTTGCAGTAGTTTAAAAAAAATATGAGAACGGATAAAGTTTTGAAGCCACGGAACTGGGTGCCTGTCCTGGTAGAAGGGCGTGTGTCAGGGAAATGACCGAGAAATTAGAAGTAGAAGTTGTTGGTTCTGAGTAAGAGCTCAAGAACTCCCCCCTCAGGATAAGAGTAGCTTCCAGGAGGTCAACCATCTCCACAAAGCTCGACCAATCAGGCTTTTGTGGTAACGTTGGCAGATTAGAGCCACTCTTCAAAATCTAAAAGTTAAGACTATAACTTTGAGTTTGTGGACAAGCACATCAAGAAGTCTCAGAGAGAGAGAGAAACAAAATTCTAAGGTCTGATGAAATGAGGAAATAACTCTTTGGCTCATATTTGTCAAGTGCCGTGTCCAGGGGGAAAACCAGGAACCAGTTATCACCTGGTGAAAACAAACCCCACTGTGAGGCCTGGTGGTGGTAGCACCATGCTGTGAGGATGTTTGTCAGGGGAAGGGACTGGTTGACTTGTCCAAACACAGGGAGAAACAAAAGAAGTTAACTTACAAAAACAGTCCACGCTTGTTGTGCCATACCCAAGAAGAGTGGAGGCAACAATTGGCAAATTGTTGAGATGTTGAGAAATAGTTGCGATTGAATTCGAACAGAAAAATAAAGTCAGCCACTTTTAGAGGTCAGAAACATCCCATCACATGCATTCGCACGAATGTAAACCAATATGGCTGCTGAACAGTTTCTGGTTGTTTCTTGCTTCTGTCACATTTTTACTCACTGTGGTCTCATGTTTTTTTTTACATAGTGGGGTTCTGCTCTTCTATAAATCCAGGAAAATCATGGCTATAAGCTGGTTCAACTCAATTATGTTTTTATGCAGTGTAACAAATCTTAAAAGCTATAAATCATAAGGAAAAAAAGAGAAGTTGACTTTCTCTGATTTTAGCTATTTAAAAAATAAAAAAAGGAATTAATGTATACAACACATTTTCAGTTATCTGTAAACAGCAAAAATATTGGTGGTGGCGCTCGTGCATGGTAGCTGTGAGCAGAAATTTTACACCTACAAGACAAAATCATGGGAAGCAAAATTCAAAAGTGTGATTATGTCCATCAATCAGGTCTTTCTGAAAGCAGGAAGGAGTGTAGAATTATTTGTTTATTTGTTTTTTTACGAATTTAGCTTAAATAAGTTTTTTTGGTTTTCTGCAAATTTTCAAAGAAGACGTCAGCACCCAAACTTTGTCCATGAAATTAACACATCTTTTCTGGACAGTTATTATCATCACTTGTGATACATCGAACATCGGGCACCATCAAAACCTTGAGAATCTGTTGATTCTGCAATTTGTTTTTGTTTTTGTATTGGACAAATAGTTTATAAATGTCCAGTCATCTGGAAAATAATAATAATAACAATAATTTGATTCCATCTGCAGGTTTGGAATTAAGAGGGTTAAACCATAACACATAAAAAATGAACACACATCATCTGTACTTTATCATAAGAAACATAAAAGTATAAACCATGGAAATACATTATGGAACTGGACCAGCCAGAGAAACTCATTTAGTAAAAGTTCTTTATTCAGACCATTTATTCTGTATTATTTGAAGAACGCTGAATGGAAATGCTAAAAATAAGAAAGAAACAAAAAACACAAATATATACAGTTTCTAAGTTGCAATCTAAAATCTTAAAACAATTTAAAAATATGTCTTTTCCTTCCATTTATCTGTTAAACCCTGAGCTGCCTGCCTCTCAGAGCAGAGACTGAAGCAGCTCATCAGCTGTCGTGGTGCTGCCTGAACCTCCAGACCTCCTGAGCATCCCGTCTCTTCTCCTTTACCTCACAGGAGCCAAATGCCCTGGAGGATGCCACGCCACACAGCCCAGTGATATTTTGTCTTATTCCACAGGTAGAGAAACAGTAGCTGGAGGGCAGGCAAATACATTTCATGAGTCACTGAATACGAGCAATTACCACTGTCAACAGAGCACAGTGGCAGGGTGAACTCAAGTGGACAGACAATAACCTTTTTCTCCCAGTTTTTCACTCAGTGGTGGGTGAATGCAGAGGCCTCAGCTTTCTAACAAATCAATAAAACTAAACTCAGAGCAGGTGGTCAGCTTGTTTAATACTCTCTACACTGTGGCTGGGCTCTTAAACTTTATGGTCCAAACAAGTAGGACTGGATGCTGAAGAGTGCTCTGATGATGGCTGCCTGTACGCGCCTGTATGCAAAAACAAGAGGAATGTACGATGGAAGAAAAAAAAACATTTCAAAGGAAACTTCTTCACTTTTTTATTGACATTATTATGACATGTCCCTCCACATTGTATGAGCAAAGATGATATTGTATTATATTGATAAAGATTGTATGTACAATAAAAAATAATTCAGCAGTTTCAGCAGACTTTTCTTAAAGGGACACTTCAGGAATTTAAATGGGGTTGTCTGAAGTGTTACTTTGGCAACTGACTGCATTCCACTGTTTCATTCACCACTTACACATAACACCCTTCACTACAGGTGACTCCTCAAGTTTCCCTTAGGAGCCTTTTGGAACCTTTAGAGATCTCTAAGAAGGAGGGAGTCAGTCCACTGTTACACACTGTCATCGTTTGAGGAAATGTCAACAGTAAAAACCCTGTACTGTGTAAATACAGGTTAACCCTATATGTATAAAAACAAAACTTTAAAACAATATGTAAATGTTTTATTGCTTCAAGGAAAGAGAACAATGATTAATTGTATTTGCAATGCATTATGGGAACAAGAGGGTGAGAGCACATGCTTGGAGGGAGAATGGAGTTGAAAGTCAGGTTGGTCCCCAACTCCATCCTGATAATAAACAGATACAGGTCCTTACAAACAGAATAGGGTTCAATGTATTGTAATAATCACAGGTTCTTCTGTTCAGCCTTTTTACAGGAATATCATCATATTTTTTTATTCAAATGTTGCATTGTCCTTCTGTGCCCATCCCTCATTTACCGTTGCAATAATTGTTGTTTTTATAACAAACTGTTCTTTGACATGTATCACATTTTTAAAAAACTACTAAGCTTCCAAAGAGGATACCCCCCTTCCCCCTCCTGGAAACACTTTCTGCCCCTGCATCACTGCTCACTTTGTCCTCCATCACTTTGTTTCATAATTTTCTGCACACCTGAGCCCCTCCCAGCTGTTTAACAAAGCTACAGCTTCAAAGTTGTACCCAGAATGCCTCTGTGAATTATAACCCAACAATTATTGTTACTCAATCTTTCAGTCAATCAGTCTTTATTTATATAGCACCAAATCATGACAAAAGTTATCTCAAGACACTAATAGGTCAATACCTGTTAATGTTAATTTTTTTTATATCTTATTGTTTTCTTTATTTTATTACCAGAGACCCAACATCAAGACAAGATAAGGAATCTTTCTTCATCTTAACCCAGCGCATCTTACTGTGAGTGAGGAGGGGACACAGTGGACATGAAACATGACACCCTGCTGTAACACTGATTTTATCACACCGGTGTTACAGATTTAAACCCTGGAATAGGCCCCCTGTCTAAGCTCCATGATATAGACTGGAAAACTATGCTTGGGTACAGACCAGCTGTCTAAGCTCAACAACATTTTCCAGCTTCACAGCTAAGACTGGCTGTCCAAGATATCAGTAAAACAATCGCATTTTCCTGCATATTGTTTGCGGTTTTTGTTTGGCAGCTTGTGATGTGGCACAAGTCATTCACCTTTTTTTGTCTTTCTGTGCCCTGACTTTTGGAATAAAGTGAATGAGTGTAATCCCATATACACGATCATACTTGAAAAGTGATTTACAGAACATGCTCTATATTATAGGCATCCCTTTGACCAGAACTTTACCATTAATTTACATTGTAGTTATATGATGTGCAACTTAACTGATGATATTATTCCACCACTTAGATCAGAACAGTCAAGCTCATAATGGTGTCTTCAGTGTCAAATGTCTCTGACGCTGAAGCAGGGATCGTAGGTGAAACTGATCAGTTCAAAAACAAATGCAAACAAAGCTGTTCCACCCCTGCAGAAACTGAAGTCATTCTGGTCCAATCAAGCAAAAATCCTCTTTTATTCTGTAATTAAAATAATATCATTAAATAAAGGAGTCCAGGGCTCTGCCGCTAATGATCCCGTGTCAGGGGATTTTACGAGGCGAACAGGTGAAAGTGGCAATACGGAAATATTAAATCACTGAAGGAGAAAAAGAAAACAAAGAGCAAACGCATTCATTCACAGGGTGTGATTCCATTTGCATTCTGATTTCAAAACTGATTACTCCCTTGGCACAGAGCACTAAAGAAGCAGTGAACTTGGAAAAATACTTTCCACCTTAGGGAGTTTGACACATTCCAATAAATAAGTTCAATTACAGGTCCCAGCAGCAGGCAGGCATGTCAGACACATGCATGGAGAGGAGAGTGAGTCATGAACATGTTCTTTTCTCTACAGTGGGTGTACATGGCTGCAGCGCTCATGGGGATGGCAGATGGGAATCAAGACCACGACATGATGTCCACAGCCGGGGCCCCAGCATGAGCTCCTCCATACTAATGACAAGTCTTCAAGTCTGACAAATCCTTGTGGGTGTTCAGAACGGTAACACCAGGAGAAAAATGTTTTTCAGGGTGCTATTGTTGGATTGTAAAATTACATCATAATTAAGACAATTAATCTTAATTTGTCATGTGATTTCAAAGAAGTGGTGAAAACGGCATAGAAACAATAGCCAGAATTGGAAACCTTTAACCCTTTAACACCAGAACACTACTAGTCAGCCTGGTCATTTTTTTTTTTTTTTTAATTACTTAACATGTCAGAAAATATCCTTCCTGTGGATTCTTTTGCCTTCTTTTTTCAGGGTTAATTCAACTTTAAGAACCTCTGAATAATCTGCAATTTTTAAAAAATGTTTAAAATGAGCTGAATTGTATGAAAATACATTGTTTGGCAAGTTTTCTCTTTATAAACACTGTAGATGTACGGGTCCAAATGTTTTGAGATCACAAAACTTAAATTTCAACTATAAGACAACAACACAAACAGTTTTGTTAGCTTGGACTTTTGTATGTTTGTTTTTTCTTTTTAAGATATTTTTTTGGCTTTTTATGCCTATAATCAGGTAGATAATCAGACAGAGGATAGAGGATGACAGTGGATAGAGTAGGAAAGGGGGAGAGAGTGAGGAGTGACATGCGGGAAAGAGGCTGCCTGCTGGATTTAAAACCAGGCCACCTGCTTGAGGGCAAACCAAATGGTGTGTGACCCAATCCATTAGGCCATCTGCGCCCTTTGCTTGGACTTTTTAAACTTACTTTCATGGTTTGAAAATGTTCAGTTATGACAAGTGTTTTTCTCATGAATAATTTTCCTAAAGTGGGTTCTGTCCAGCTGAGAGCAGAGTGTGTTTGAGGATGAGTCTTTGAGAACATTTCTTGGAACAAATGTAAAACGATGTGGGGAAATAAAATAATATATAAGCCAGTCAAGTCAAAAAGTGAGCAATGGCACAGCAGGAAAAATATTTTTTCAATGGTGTACAAAAAGACTACCAGTTAAAATCAAACATATTCAGTTTCCTTGACAATCATTGCAAAGTCTGTGATTGAAAAAAAAGAAAAGCGAAAGACAAGAAAATGGGTTTGCCCTAGAGGAGCACAAGCCGTTCAACTGTTTAACACCATAGAGCTGGAAGGGGCACCAGCTGTTAGAAAAACCACCTGAGATCAATAGAGATGCTGGGAAAAGTAGTTTTGGCAACAGTTTGTGTTCTGGAGACTGCTTGGGACTTCACCCAGCTCAGGGAACGGTGTTTGGCTGTTCATACACCTCTCAGACAGACAGTGTTCAGACCGACAGTGCTCCTTAACTGTCCTTAACTTATATTAGCTCACTCTGTTGTGTCTCCTCACTTAAACTCAGTAAAGGCAACTTTCTACTGAGGCAAGTAGACAAACTTCTCAGCAGCAAGTTACCTATATTGTGAAGTATGAGTGAGCTAGAAGCGTCCGCAAAACCTGGAGAAACTGGGCAGTTTTCAGCAGCATTTGGCATCTCTGGTTGAATACACGTGCAGTTACCCGCTGACACCATGTTTTAAAGGGATCATATTATCCTCCTTTTCCTTTTCAGCGGGTTCACATAGGTCTCAGAGGTCCTAAAACAGTCAATTTGAAGTTTGTTGTCTAAAAACCCAACATTTTCCTGAACTTCAACCTGAAAACTCTCTCTAGTGAGCTCTACTGAGAACACGCTGTTTCTGTGTGTTGTCCCTGTCCACACCTCCATCAGTGCAAGCTGCACCCCCCTGTCTCTCTGAAAGAGAGGGGCGCGGCTTTTGCTCTGGTACCCCAATGTAAACCCAGATTTTGTTACAACTTAAACTTTTTAGTAATAGTTACTTACTACTTGATGTTTTTTTAAAAAAAATATATTGTTGAAACTACACCGTTAAGTGTACCAAACTTTGTAACCGTGAGTAAGGAGGGCATACAGTGGACATGAGACCCTGCTGTCCACGGGTTAATCACATAGGTGTCACAAGCTGCCTTTGCTCTGTGGCGCAGACTGGCTGCCTATGCTCTATGATGTAGGCCCTGCTAGCATTTTTCCATAATGTAAAGTCATACAGTGTAATTCTACAGTTAGTACATGATGAGCAGCTTTAGTGGACAAATGAAAATGTCTGTTCAAATTAGAGGCTAATGCAAAACATTTACAGGAATTTTCATCAAGAGTTCTACAGGAGAAAATACAACTATCTGTTGATGTCCTTAACATCCAGTCTATACCAGGGCAAAGACAGCCTGTGTCTCCTATGTAATGTATCCATGTACAGCAGGGTCTCATGTCCACTGCCTGCCCTCCTCACTCATGGTCAACCTGAAAATTTAAACACTGATGCGTTACACTTACAGGAGTTTTCATAAAGAATTCTACAAAAGAAAATAACCATTATTTACTGATGTCCTTGACATCCAGTCTATGCTGTAAACAGCTGTTCTAAGTCATGGAGTGTAGACAGTCAGTCTATTACAGGTTAAGGACAGCCTGTATCACTCGCGTGATTCATCCATGTACAGCAGGGTCTCATGTCCACTGCGTTCCCTCCTCACCCATGGTCACAAGGTATGGTAAGTAATTTGATTCAGTTCAGTTTTATCCGCTCAATTTTTTCAATACTTTCTACACATTTTCTCTATGGTTAATCAAATATTTCAATGAAATATACTCGTCTTATTAAGTAAATCCACCTTATTTTTTTTCATTCAGACTTAATAAAAAAATAGGATGGTTTTTGTGATTAATAACAGTTTTAAACTGTAAGATTAATGGGTTGTTCTATAAAAGTATTTACAATTTTACTGCATACCAGTTTATTGTACACAATTTCCCTGGCAACTACAGCTGCCAGTTTTACCATAAAAAAGGCTAATTTATTTATTCATTCATTTTTTTTACAGTGTAATCCTCTCTTTGATGTAGACAGATGTGAGCATACACCCCTTGGTCAATTAGCTGTAGGAATGCAGTGAACGCAGCCATTCTCTCTTGGTGAAAAGATTTTATTGTGCACTCAGTGTCCAAGACAACTCACAAACTTTTGGTCATAGCTCTCCAAGCTTAAATGATCTCCTTCACTCCAGGGACATGGGGTTCAGAAGCTAATGAAGAGCAGCGTCCCAAAGCTTTCAGGTACCAGTCCTGCAGTGATGTTAGCTACTCCAATGTGAAATGAGTGTAGCGTGAAGAGTTAAGTGGGAAGACCTGATCTTTGTCAGAGGAGTCAGAGTCATGAGGTGAACCGGGACCTTGACATGACTTTTCCCTGTTGGTCAGGAACAAGGGTTTGTCTGATTTTGCAGATGGGTAGCACTGTAGTTATCTTGTCATAGAAAATAGGGGACAGAAGATAGTGTTAGTTCCTGTGATGACAGTAGTCCAACCTCTATTTTCTCCATCTGATTTGGAATGTTTACGAAAAACTTAGTACAGGTGGTGATTAACAGAAATACCAGAAACCGTGAGATTGTGTATAGGAGAAAACAATCCGAGCTGGATGTGTATTCACCATGCCTAACAACACAGTAAATACTGTGAGTGAAACCATTTCAAGTTGAGATCTAAATAAGTACCAAAACACCCGCTGAGACACCAGCTTGTGAACTAAAGTTAAGCAAAATGGAAGGTGCTTATCCAACTGTCTAAATTCTCCTTTTTTAAGAGTGTTGAATACGAGGTGTATGGAGGGGTTCCCATACAGGCTACATACTGCTGGATCTAAACATCTCAGGTGGAACTGAACACCAGTTATGAATACTTTCATGGGGAGATGGTTGCATTTTTCTGGACTTGAAACAGTGGACTGTGAAAGCACAAATCATGTGTAATGTTAACTAATATGACAACGGTAAATAAAGAACAGAAAGAAGTACAACAGAACCATGTGAACCATACTTTTTCAATGTTGGTGCCAGTCCCTCTTGCAATGCAATGCATTACAGACTTCATGTAAGACTGCAGGGGGCCCTACTGGCAAAACATTTTTGACACCTCCGTTTTCTGGGTCAAAAGCTAAGCAAGGTGGCTTAAATGTAAACAAGAGGCAGAGGAAATGTCAGTCACAGAGAGACTGCTGGAGTTGGCTGAGGTATAATGTAATGCAGATAATGATTTAGTCTTTTGCCAAATCTTCAGTACCAACACATGGACAGAGTAAGTTTAGTGTACTAAAGATACGGTAGTTTGTTTGTGGGAATGCATTCATTCTCTCTTCTAGTCTGCAAATAAATCAACAGATCTGGCCTCATGGTCCTTTAAGGTTGACTGTAATATCAATCTTTGATAATGCACAGACCTGTGGAATTTTGGTGCTTGTTGTGAGAAATAACAGCTCATGAGAAAGTGTTACCATAACTCCTACCAACTATGGCTGACATGGAACAGAATTAACTAGTTCAAGAACAAAATTATTTGGTTGTACCTAGTTCAACAGTTCAAGAACGTAAATTTTGGGGGGAGCCCAAAAAAGAAATGTTAGAATAGTAATTCTGTTCTTAAAAAACAGATTGGGGAAGAATTCTGGTTCAAAGCCCTGCAAATAGCACATTTTTCCCCAGTCAGACCTTCGCACCCCCAATAAGCTGTATCAGCCCTCAGTTGAGTGAGCACAGTCTTGTGGAGCTCCTGGAGTAAAGCTCAGACTTTAAGCTGCAGTCTCTCTCTATTTGCCTCCCGCTCTGAGCGTCACCGTCTGGGCCGAATTAAAAGCTCCTTTTCTATCAGCCATGGAGCCAGACTACTTCATCACATTACCTTTAACCAGGGTGACACTGTGTGTGCCCCTGTGTGTGTGTTTCTGTGTGTGTTTGCGTCTTGATCACATTAGATGTAACCTACTCAGGCCGCCAGGCTGTGCCTCTATTGATCACAGTCAGACATTGTCGACACTCATTTAGTTTTCTAATATCTAACTAAGGCCCTTTACTGGACAAACAACATGATGCAGGTAGACACGGACAGACGGCAGAGAAAACAGAGGAGGAAAGGTGTGTGTGTCTGTGTGTGTGTGTCTGTGTGTGTGTGTGTGTGTGCATTTGAAAGAGAGATCATATCCTCCTTGGCCGAGGTTAAATAATGTGAATCAAATACAGGAGAGATGAATTGTGTGTCATCATGGAACTTTCTCCACATATTTCACCAAAGCACTTAGCAGAGGAGACACCGTACACGCTCTCTCTCTCTCTCTCTCTCTCTCTCTCTCTCTCCCTCTGTCTCGTTGTCTCTGTCTCTGTCTTGTGCTTTTTTTCTCTGGGTTTACGTTTGGCTGGCAGATGCAGCCTGGAGGTCATAGAAAGGGTAAAACACTCTGTTAGAAGTACTTGTGTTTCATACAGACTTTAGAGTCTCATCAGGAGGAAAAAAAAAAGAAAAACCTTTGTTATTGCATGGGCTGACGTTCATAATTCTGATTATGATGTTTGGGCTAATGTTCATAATTCTGATTGGTCATTAAATAACTGGACTCTACAAATAGTGCCCAGTCTGGCACAAAGGACAGGAATCTGATCCACTTGGAAAGATGTTTCTTGTTAACCTTTTGAATCCCTGCCAGCCTGGGCAAACTCATAAGTAAAGGACATTAATATAGCTTTGATTCAGAGGGTTCCGGAAATAAGTGCTTCATGTTTGTCTCTAAAACAAACATTAAATTCAAAGGAAAATTCTTCAGAGTATTAATGTCTGTTTGCAGCCTGCTCCATGTAGATTTACACGTAAATAGCCTCAGGACGTTGTGTTTGTGCATTAAAAGAACATTGCATGAGCTGCTCTGAGACTGATTTAAGTCAGGATGTCCAGTCTGGACGGTGGGACTCCAATCCTGCCTGCAGCTGTTGAAGGCCCTTTGGGATACAACAAGTTTGAGGTCTGATAAAAGGAAATAAAATGTCACAGACTCTGAGAGTGACGAGGCTGGGGGATTCAATCAGGTCGACGCTGACTTATGTGGACTTATCACCCCTGTTTTCTTTTTTCTTTACCACTAGTGGAAGTGTCAGCTCAATACGAGTGATGGCAGTTTAGCTAGCTTGTTTTAAGAAGTTTACAACATTAACCAATGAATAGGGCGTCCACCATCTGACCTTTGACCCCACAGACCTCCACAGTGTACACTTTCACAGCCAGCACTGGAGTAACCTGATATGTGGTGATGATATTTCTGAAGATATCAGGTATGTATGTTTTCTGTAGTATCTAACACAGCAAGACGAAGGCTGTTTTCCAAACCGCCGACTGCACTAACAGTGCTACTACTTCTGCTGAAATTCAGTTTGTAGTAGTCAGTATGCGAAAACTTGCCATTCAGACTACAAGACATACAGTAAACTACAAGTTCCTGGATGTTTCTACTGATCTGGGAAAATGTCTCAGTCAGCAACGGACCATTCTACCTGACATACTGTTTCCCACAATGCACGGCGTTAATGCTGTTTGTCTATACAGGAGCACTCAGGTGTAGGTGAATTACTGACACCTACTGGAATAAATCAGCTCAACTACAACATGATAACAAAAATGTTTGACGGTCTGTGAAATAAAAGTGTAGTGACACAGAAGAAACGCCTGTGAATCGACTCACTTCATAACATGGAAGAGGTGTTTACTTCTACGAAAGTCATAAAAGCCTGTATAAATCGCGTATCCACTATTTTTTTCAACCGACAGCCACTGAAAATAATGAAAAGACCAAAGAAAAAGAAAAAAAAACCCTCAAAAACATTTACAACTACTATTCCCACCCCATACTTAATTTAATTTATTTATTTTTCTATGTATTTGATAAACTTCTAATTTGACTTATCTATTTTTTTTGTTCCTGTAACTTCACCTCTGATTAATATGGTGAATTAATGACTGAAATGCCAAATATACCAGTGGTTTATTTTTTATATTAATGATGAAGTTAAACATAAAAAAACAAAAAAAAAATCAAGGAGCTCCACTTTTCGAAACAGAAGTCCAGAGTAGCACACGACTAAGCAGGTCCAACAAAACAGTCATACTGCATACAACATGTGGAAGAAGTAGATAGTGGGCAGTGTCACTACTCCACTCAATAAATTTCGGAAACTCAGGTCTCTCTTCTCACCGCTAAACTTTGTCACTTTGGCGTTGTCACAGGGACTTCAGTGTGCTGTAAATCATTACTGTCCTCCTCAACCCCACCAGGAAGCTAAGAAATAGCATTAAGAAAAAAAATATGTTAGCACTGATAACTTCATTTTAAGTTGTAGATTATGATCAAGCAAATATCTAGAGATGAGACTTTTTCTAGATTACTCATAAGGTCAGCACTGTCCCCTTAAAGCTTGGTTGCACATACTCATCTGGATCAAGACAAACTTGACGCCTGTTAATGTGTGTGTGAAATTGATCATGTCTAAATGACTGAAATCATTTCTGAATGTTTTTTTTTGTGTGTGTGTGTGTGTGTGTAAGCATTTCAATTTATTCAGTGAATTGTTATGTAGCAAGTGAGAAAATGTACATCCAGGGGCTTGTTATTGTGAAAGCACTGTTTTAGGGTGAGCTAAACACCCCAACTTCGCTTCAAGGTCCTGTTACGAGACTTTGAAAACATTTGCAAACCTTATGCCTGACGAAAAAGGACCCACAAACAACTATGCTACAGCTGCTCTAACCTGGATAAAAAGACAAGTTAGAGTAAGACATGTTAAGTTTCTGTGAATGATGTTATTATTATTAAAGACTACAGGTGCTGAAGGCTGCCCCACTTTTGATACTAGATAGTAAAAACATAGACCTTCTCACGGTCATACTTGTTCAGTCCTGTGTAGCAAGTGCTCCAGATTCAAGTGTTAAATCAATCAGGCCTGGTTGTGGATGTTGTATTTAACTTCTGTGTTAAAACAATGGAGGAATAAGCTCTTTGGTCGCAGGGAGATAAACTGTGAAGCAGGAAATGAACTATTTTCTGGAGTGAAACTCTCCAGTCAGAGCAGAGAGTGTAAAACACAACACATCCTCAGAGGCAGAGCTTCATGAGAGGCCAGAGCCGGACTGTTCCCTCCTATCAGCACAACATCAGCTGGAGCTGCTCAGGTCAATACCCAGATAGCTGAGCAGAGTCAGACTCGTAGCCAGCTGGAACTGAGATTGCCCAGTCTTGGCCTTGCTGAACCTGTTAGTCCTTGCTCTGAATTGATTGGGTAGTTGGGAAGTGTTGGCAGCTGCTGGGAGATTTCAGGGCCTTGTCTTGTCCCAGGAGTGCTTTTGTGCTGTGTGAGTAAGCAGTGAGTACCTGTGTTTGGTGCTGTCAGGAGAAGCTGACCAGTGTTTCCTTTGACTAGCTGACACTGACTGTAAATATTATTTCATTGATACCAAGCATCTGTAAGGCCTCTTACCATCATGCTGTGATTTGTGCTGGGCCCTCAAGGCTCTTGCAAATATGTCCAAGAGGGTTGGATAAGTCTGACCTGGGACCTGCAGTAAAGGTGCTCATGGTCCACTGTCCATCATTAATGTGTCTGCACTGAAGGCTAAAACTCAACTAGTCCTGTTTCTGACTTATCTTTCTCAGCTGAGGCTGGTTAGGCCTGTTCTGTCTTTGCTTTTCAGTCTAGATCAAAACCTCTGTCTCATCATTCATCCCAGATTAGAGGTGGTAAAACTGAAAAAAATCAAGACAACCAGAAATGTTTCTCACATCCTCAGACAGCATGATATGAAGATATTTTTTACATTTTGTTAGCTATTAGACATTTAAAAAACTTGTTTTTAAGTCGTGTTCTACATGATTGACAGCTGCTGTTCCTCTGTAGAAAAGCACGATGCTTCAGTAAAGAGAGCCAAGAGGAGATTAGACTTCACAAAGACAAAGAAATACATCCAGTCATGGACAAAAGTATTGGCACCCCTGGAATTTTTCCAGAAAATACACCATTTCTTCCAGAGATTGTTGCATTTACAAATGTTTTTGGTATGAATGTGTTTATTTTCTTGATGTGCATTCAAAAGAAAAAAAAAAAAAGAACCAACCCATGATCCAAAAAATACCTCAAACAGCACCAAGAAATGGTTAGAGACAAAGTGTACTAGAGTTCTGAAGTTCATATTTTTTTTTAACAATTTTTCATCTTAAGTCCTCAGACACTCCTTAGCTCTTCTTGCCCTTCTCCATGCTTGGTGTGATACACAAAGACTCACAACACAAAGGATGAGTCAAATTGTATACATTCTAACTGGCGTCAGGTGTGATTTCTATATTACCAGCACCTGTTACTCACCACAGCTGAGTTTAAACAAGCATCAACTGCTTGAAATTAAATGATTTACCCACAATTCTAAAAGGGTGCCAACAATTTTGTCCAGCCCAATTTTCATGCTTTGTGTAAAATTGTGTCCATTTTGGCTTTTTTCTTCATTTATGTTTTGTTTGTTTGTTTTGCCTACTGCACAGACTCTGGTTCAATATATACGCCAGATGATGAGGTCACCTCCACTTTAGCCTCTTAACCATTGATGTATGAACGACCCCTACAGTTACAGTGCAGTCTATAGGCCTGGCATTCATCCTACAGTGTTTTCAGTCTCCCAGTATTTCCATGCAAACTCAGATTTTTATCATTGCTTTTTTGTCTTGTTGGGTGAAACGTTGTGAAAACGGGGCTCAACTCTATGTTTGCGCTCTGCTTGTAAGAAAACTGTCACAACCTGCTTCATATTCCAACTGGTTTTTAATCATTGATGGGGTTGTCCACTCAAGGAAGAGCTTCATTCAGCAGATCAGGGTTTGATCCCCCCTCAGCAACAACAACAAATCCCACTCTGGGAGTTAAAAACCACTGCACAATGAAGCTGATTTCAGAACTCCACCAATGAAGCAATCATCATCTTTCTGATGTTAACTCAGCTCCCCGTAGCTCTGAGACTGACACCAAGTTCTCCTCTGACACATCCTCAAATCTAAAACTTCACGAGGGGCCAGAGACTCTCACATCACCGACGCTGAAGCTGCTCAGCTGAATTGATTGGGAAGTAGGGAACTGTTGGCAGCTGCTTTAAAATTTCAGGGCCATGTCTTGTCCTGTCAAACTGACTCCCATACACACTGGCTCTTAGACAGACACCCAGAATCAGACACTTTCTAAAACCAAAGACTGTATAATCCACAGATACATAGATACATAGACTCAGTCTCAGCAGCATCAGTCATCTCTTTCTGAAACAGTGTTTTGAAGCCTGTTGTTGTTAAGGGGCCCTGTTGGTAAGACTGAACTCAAACCAGCTTCTGTCCAGGTAGTGTGAGGTAAAGAGGTCAGAAAAAGACATGAATAATAATGTCATAAGCTTCCAAACACATATAACATGAAATTTAAAGTTATTTTATTTTGATTCTTACAAACAATCCAGTGCCTAACCTCCATAATGATACAATGTTTGAAGAAATCAGTCAGGTGGATTTAAAGACAGTGGTTAAAGGCTCCAAGTGTTGAAAGCAAACATCAGCAGAGAAAGTTTTATAGGTAGGAATAGGTACTAGAGTAAGTATTTTTATAACCTGACAAGCCAGACAGACAGTTTCATATCCGTCACAGAGATATTTCACCAGTCCATCTGGGTAAGGGGCATAGAGAGTGCTTTCAGAGGCGGGACTTAGAAAAATTTAGCAGCTGAAGAGCAAAAACATTGTTTCCCATCAAAAAGGCTTTGAGTGATGTTCTCTATTCTTCATTTAGAGAAGATTTTGAGTCTATTTCTGATAAAACTGCAGATATTGCCGCGTCCACAGAGACCGCTTCACACTCTGCCATTGTTTTCAAACATTCAGACGCTTCTCGCTGATGTCACATCTGCAGCTCCCTCAGCTCCTGCCTCTCTTCTCTGATTGGTCAGGTCAATATTGGACCGGGTGAAATCGGTTGTGGTTGGATCATAGCAAGATGGATCTGCAAGATTTCAGAAATGAATCAGGCAGCTCCATCTGCTCTGCAAGGTCAGTAGTTTTATAGGTACCAACCAGATTCTGTCAGTAGTCTACTATCAAGTACTGATTCAGGTAAAATCAAACAGTACCATGTTCGATACCTAAACACATGCTTGTGACTGTGAGGGACTGTGTCGGTCATAATTGAGATATCAATATGTTAAAATTGAAACATTTTGAGATTTTGTTATTAAAAAACTTTGACAAATATCACGACATAAACACAAACAGACACTGTAAACTATAATAAGTTGACTTTACTTTAAAAAAAATATGCAAACTTGCTGCCGTACAAAAAGTAATTTATGTTAACTCAGATAAAGTAGATTTGATTAACTTATTTTTTGTGAGTTTGCAGTACTCAAATGAACTTAAATAAATTATATCAGAGTAACTTTTGAAAAATCATTCCTCAGGTTGACCATGAGTGAGGAGGGCAGGGAGTGGATATAAGACCCTGCTGTACATGGATATATCACATAGGTGACACAGGCTGTCTTTGCCCTGGTATAGACTGACTGTCTATGCTCCATGACTTAGTCCAGCTGTCAACAGCATAGACTGGATGACAAGGACATCAATAAATTTTATTTTCTTCTGTAAAATTATGGGTGAAAATTCCTGTGAATGCTGGGCATTGGCCTCTATTTCAAACAGGCATTTTCATTTGCCCACTCAAGCTGCCAATCATGTACTCGCCCAGTCAATGCCACAGAGCATCAACAGTCGGTCGGTCGGTGCCTTGGTGCACAGACAGTCTGTCTACACCACTGAGCACAGGCAGCTCGTGTGTGAATCACCCATGTACAGCAGGGTCTCATGTCAGCTGTGTACCCTCCTCACTCACGGTTACAGGGTTTGGTTATCAACTTTTGTTAGGTTACTGCCGTGACATGAGTTGTCAGAACTTAGTTCTTTTCAGCTTTAACAACTTAAAATTTACAGTCAACTTTGCTTGAAAATTTTGGTGCAATTGGTTTCCTAAATTTTTCAAGTTAAGTCAACACAAGAAAGTTGTCTTTACTGAGTTTGAGTAGATTCAACAGAGTGAGCTAAAATAAGTTAAGGTAACTTTTTGTGTTCAGTAAGATTTAGTATTACATTTTACAGTGTTTACAAAGGTGAATTGACAGCAGATAAGCCTAAAGCTGAACAACGGAAGGACAGCAAAAAGCAAAATTTTACCTGCTGAGCTCTTTCACTGAAGTAATGAAACAGTTTAAAGATGGATAAGTAAAACAGTGAGTGTGTAAAATAAGAGAGAGAGAGAGAAACAGACAGAATCTGTTGTGCGTTTGAAAAGCCCTATCAGTCAAACCGCAGCGGTGTGAAACGCTGCACAGCTCTAATCCACCTCCTCCACATCAGTCACGACACTGGTTTGCACATTCTTTAATCTGTATTTGCCTTCTCTCCTTCACATCTCTCGCTCCATCTTGCTCAGCCTTATTCACATGTTTATCTCTCCCTCTTTCATATCCACCGCTGTCTCCCTCTCTCCTCCGGCTTCGCCTCTCCTCTCCTCTCACTCCTCCATCTTAATCCCTTCTCAGCTCCACTGCACTCATCTTTCCATCCCAGTCTGTTTTCCCTGTGGTGGCTCCTCTCTCTATCTCTCCACCTCCCACTTTTGACTTCCTCTTGTCCTCCCTCTCTCCTTGTCACAGACAGCTTTATCATGTGGGACTGGGTCTGGAGTAGTGCAGCCATTCACAAAGCACACATCTCTGTCACCTCCAGCCTCTTAATCCACTCAGGGCCAATCACGGACAAAGCTTGCCTGAGGACAGAGCGCACAATACACCCTGAACCACACTCACACACACATGGGCACACACACATACAAATGCTCCCATGCATATTTAAGTAATAGTCTGACATTTTGGGATATACCCTGGTTGACTTAATCTCTGACTGTGTGGTTCAGCAATGGCTCCACTATGATCTGCCGTGGGGAACGCTGCTGGATCAGCTCCATCATATGTGGAAACGAATAATTCATTCAATTTTGTGAGGAAGATTGTTGTTACAATTGATTCCAGAGCACAAACAGGAGAATGCAGGTGCTGGATTGGCCCTCTAATATTATCGACCAATACTGGCTTAAAAATCTATCGAGAATTATCAGTATCTGTTTTTTATTTACCGATGTCTGTTCTTTACTCTTTAGCATTTCTGAGCGACGTATAACTGTCCGACACTGTTGCCCATGTCATTGATGAAAAGACAAACTGCATACAATGTGACAATGCTAAGATTCATATTTTTATTAAGAAACATTCACCTCTAACACATGAGGACATGGGTAAAAAGATTAGCTCCAGACATATGAGCCAATCAGCATCAGTCTTCTTAGAGTTTTAGTTTTGTTTTTTCACTTTAAAAAGGGCTTTTTTCTGGATATTTTTGTGCCTTTATTGTTTTTATTTGCATTATTTTGTTACTCATACAATACAGCAGTGTCATATTGGCACTTTTTCCTAAAACACACGTTGATGTTATTCTGGTATTTTGCATTGTGTGTACATTTCAAAAGCCATCTTCCCTTTATGTATTCACCCAGTGGGGAATCACAATTAGCATCATGTGTTAATTCCACAATAGGCCAAGTGTTATGTTGTGAGGGAACAGTTTTGGTGTAAAGCCTACATATATCGCTATCAGGTGACATTGGTATTTAAAGGCAGGGTATGCAGGAATTTTTGATAAGTTTATTTGTTTACGCACAACATCCAAACTAGGCTCCTCCTCTGTGGTTCGATGTCAGCGGCTGCACATGCTTACTGCCTCCAACCATAGCTAATAGCATGGCTAACAGTCTTAGCATCGTAAACACACCATAGACGGTAAAAAAAACAGCCCTGTGAGCACCTGCAGCATCACATGAGAGAAACTCAAGAGCTGTACACCTGACTTCCTGCAGGTAAATGAGATACACTGTAGACATAGAATCATTCTTTCTCTGCGTTGCAGCCGTGATTGTAGCCTGCACACTGGGTGCTCTGTGATTGGCTGATCATCACCGATAAAAACTCCTGCTCTCCACCCAAAAACAAAAACATCAACAAAACAGGTGAGGGAGGGGGTCTACAAGGGGGTGAGGCAGACACAGACACTGACACACGTTTAGAGGCCCAGAGACAACGATTGAGCAGAATTATTCCAGTAAAAACTAACATTTCATTTTTTTAAGGAAAATTCTGCATACTCTACCTTTAAGAATTGGATATTGGGTATCAGCAGAAAAGTATATATTGAGCATGCCTAGTGGTGTAATATTAATGTTTTTACACAGAACATAATGGACAGTAGTTTATGTAAAATACACACACACACATGCCTGACATGTTGAAAACAGTCTGATTAAAGAAGCCAAATAGATAATATGATGAAGAACTGCCTCTCACTGCTGAGCTTAGCTGAATTACGTAGAGAACTATAATGAGTAAGGTTTCTCATTAATGGTTGATTTATTTTGTGAAAGAATTTGTAATCTTGGAATTTCCAACTTCTGAAAAGTTGTGTTCATCCACACACTGAAAACTTGGTCAGTTTAGTGTGATCCAGAGGAAGTCGCCCTGTGGTACTGCAGAGGTGTAACTGAAGCCCAGACTTTGATATCAGTCCTCAGTTTGTCTCTATTTGTGTCATTTGTTCCTTATCAGCATCATGACAGGACCTCACATTATCTGTTGGGCTCAGATCAGAGCAATTGGTTGGACAGTTGAGCACTTTGTAACACTGTCAGCACACACAAGTATTAGTAGTTTTGGCACCGTAGGCAGGTTATACGCCTTATAGGAGAAGGAAAAAAAACAACTTATCTATTTGAAAGAGAATAAGGAGCTGGTGTCCAATATTTTAATATTTCATCTGCACCTAGAGGTGCTTGGAACCCTAATGTAATGGAAAAACTGGTGAATATCTTCTGGAAATAAAGTCTCTTTGTCACAAGAAAACAACTGGGATTTTAGACTCTTTGACATCAACACTGATGGCTACAGCTTCAATTTTTCTCAGCATATATTAAGGGGGGGGTCAGCCTTCTCGGTTCCAACATTTCTAGGACATTTTTATGTGGTCTCATGTCCCTACATTTCCCTTCAATTTGAGCCCAATGGCCCAAGGTTTACACATGGTTTTAAGGAATTATTTGTAAATCGATGAATGAATCAATATTTAATTTCATTTGGACACCAGCAGCAGTGATAGTTACAATCACAATCATTACAAAAAAAAAAAAAAAAAAAAAGAAAGGAAAATAGAATTCAAACAGGCTGATTGACAGAGACTTTGGGAACATACACTGTAAACTATAAGTTGACTTTACTTAAAAAAAATATGCAAACTTGCTGCCTTACAAAAAGTAATTTGTGTTAACTCAGATAAAGTAGATATGATTAACTTATTTTTTGTGAGTTTGCAGTACTCAAATGAACTTAAATAAATCCTATCAGAGTAACTTATGAAAAATCATTCCTCAGGTTGACCATCAGTGAGGAGGGCAGGGAGTGGATATAAGACCCTGCTGTACATGGGTATATCACATAGGTGACACAGGCTGTCTTTGCCCTGGTATAGACTGACTGTTTAGGCTCCATGGCTTAGTCCAGCTGTCTACAGCATCAATAAATTTTATTTTCTTCTGTAAAATTATGGGTGAAAATTCCTGTGAATGCTGGGCATTAGCCTCTAACTCAAACAGGCATTTTCATTTGCCCACTCAAGCTGCCAATCATGTACTCGGCCAGTCAATACCACAGAGCATCAACAGCCAGTCAGGCAGTCGGTGCCTTGGAGCACAGACAGTCTGTCTACACCACTGAGCACAGGCAGCTCGTGTGTGAATCACCCATGTACAGCAGGGTCTCATTTCAGCTGTGTACCCTCCTCACTCACGGTTACAGGGTTTGGTTATCAACTTTTGATAGGTTACTGCTGTGACATGAGTTGTCAGAACTTAGTTCTTTTCAGCTTTAACAACTTCAAGTATGTGGTCAACTGTACTTGGAAATTTTGAGCCAATCGGTTTCCTGATTTTTTCAAGTAAAGTCAACACAAGAAACTTGTCTTTACTAAGTTTAAGTGAGGAGACTCAACAGAGTGAGCTAAAATAAGTTAAGGTAACTTTTTGTGTTCAGTAAGAATTATTATTACATTTTACAGTGTAGGGCTGTGGGAAAATGGGTCTAGAGGAGCAAAGAGCTGTGGGAACAAAGGGCTTTGGGAACACAGGGCTGTGGGAATATTTGGCTTTGGCAGACTTTTGCAATAGTTATTTCCCCATTCACTGGTTGGAAATCAGTTATGAGAAACAATTACACCTGTATTTTTGATAACAATACCTTTAATACCTTTTTGGCAGGTGTGCTGCCCTGTCCCTCCCTGTTCTTGTCTTCCTCATCTACCATGATAGTGGTTGGAAAAGTTGCTGCAAAATATTAGAGCTGTATCAGGCTGTTGGAGCATTGATATACTCCCACTGAAAAAGAATCATCTCTCCATACATCCACTTAATCTATGTATCAAAGATGTAGACTTCAGAAACCTTTTCATATCTATACTGTTATGCAAAGTGCTCTCTTTTTCAATATCTTGTCTAGAGCATATAGTTGTATGTGGCGCTTTTCAAAAGAGCAAAACCATCTTTGAAAAGCCATTAGTCTTCATGCAGGTCACATTTTATTAATATTGAAATAGTTTCATGTTACAGGCAACTTTTCTGTTAGTGTGAGTTTTTCCATTCACTCGAAATCTTTCCTTCATTCTTATTCTCTGCAAATGGTTGTTTTCACACCTGCCTGTATGATGAGCATCTGTTTTCGTGTAAACCCGTGTCAATAAGAAATTCCTTTATATCGTTCTTTCATACACCCAAGTCAAAAGAAATAAAAATCATTAAAGAAGAGGTACTGTGAACCTTTTTAGTTAGTATTCTGTCTTTCTGTTGCCTCAAGTTCAAACAAAATTTTCTCTATTTTTCTCTTACTGGTGTGAAAAAAAAAAAAAAAATTATTTCAGGGATATTTGAGGTCACCAATTCCAATGTGTCATGAACCAGTAAGGAGATCCTGGTGCTATTTTAAAATAGAGTGCTTTGGAGACAGATTTACAGAATTCTACAGCATATGAAGATGTAGAGGTTTGAACATATGCACACACTCAATCTGAACATCCAGCATTAGCACTTTAGATCCATCTTTAAAATAAGGGAAAGCTGAATACCCCCTCTTTAAAACTACAGTATGTGTAGAGTAGTCGTTCTTTTTCCTTCTCTGAGTTGTTACAGTTTCAGTAAGTGTGCTTCTGTGCTGTTAGTCTAGATTTGGTTTCAGTCTCAGGCTGTTTAAATGGTTGAATGATGTAGTGCTTGAATTTAAAGCACTTTAGAATTTGTGTCCCATTAGCAGACTCATTCTCATTTTACGAGCAAGCCACTATAACCTGAAGCGTCTCCTTAGTGAGCTGTATATTTTATTCCAACAAAGAAGGAACTGCATTTATTGTGTATTATGGAGTCTGAAAGGGGGCTGCAGCTGCTGCTTGTGCGTCGCTAATGAGCTGCGTTTGTTTCATTAGATGCTTGAAGGTTCCTCGTTGCTGCTGGACACAAAGAAAAAATAGGACATCAATTTTTCTGTCAACAAATTAACAAAGTGACACAGTTATTCTAGCACTGGATCAGCATTTATTTATGCATCACCAATTCAAACCAAATGTACACTGCCTACCCACAAAAAAAGTAACCACCTGAATTTAACTAAGCAAATAGGTACAAGTCTCCTATTGGATAATGACTGCATGAGTGATTATCTTTCAGCTGGAAACAAGTTATTTAATCCTCAGCTGATGAAACATGCAACTTCTTATTTCTTAAACAAACATGGTCATGTGGTTTGATGAGTTCAGATTTACCCTGTTCCAGAGCGATGGGTGCATCAGGGTAAGAAGAGAGGCAGGTGAAGTGATGCACCCATCATGCCCAGTGCCTACTGAACAAGCCTGTGGGGGCAGTGTTCTGATCTGAGGTTGCTGCAGTTGCTCAGGTTTAGGTTCAGCAACAGTATGTTCCCAATGAATGAGGTCAGCTGACTACTTGAATACCTGAAAACTGAATAAGCAGGTTATTGCATCAATGGATTTTTTCTTCACTAATGACACAGGCATATTCCAAAATGACAACACCAGGATTCACGGGGCTCAAATTGTGAAAGAGTGGTTCAGGGAGCATGAAACATCTTTTTTCACTCAAAGATTGGCCCCCCACAAAGTCCAGACCTTAACCCCATTGAGAATCTTTGGGAAGGCAATTGTTTCAAGAGGGTGACTACACTGCAAAACTGAAATCAAAGCAAGTCATTATGTATCATTTTTGGTGAAAATTGTCTTCTTCTTCCTGATTGGAGCTACACTGAACTGATAAGTCCAGCAAAATGTCTTATTTCAAGTTATATATGGCCAAAAATGAAGTCTGAATTGCTTGTAATAAGTCAAAAAAAATCTGCCAATGGGATCAGAAAAAAAGAATTGTATGTCAAGACATCATTCTAATTTTTGAGAATTTTTTTTAATCCCATTGGCAGATTATTGTGACTTGATGAAAGCAATTCAGACCTCATTTTTGTCCTTAAATAAAAAATAAATGGTCTGGTGAATGTGGCTCAAATCAAGAAAAATAGATATTTTTTACTACAAATAAGACATAATGATTTGCATCGATTTCAGTTTTTGTAGGGTAATTCTGTGACATATTTGCATTTAGAAATATCTCAGAGTTATGTCAGAATAAACAAATCCCATTTCCTGAATCTTAAATCCCCTCAAACGTCTGCAGTCACCTCAGGTCACTGTATAAAAAAAAAGAAAAAAGAACACACAGGAATACAAAAAAAGAAAGCATTATGAAGCCCAAATTTGTCAAATCCAGTCAGTGGTGGGTGTGATGTTGAAGGTGATGGATGAATGAACAAATCAGAGAGAACCCGTACCTAACCTTCTCACCCATATCAACACGTATGGTGCTGGAAAAATTTAATCGCTCCAGTAAATCAGTTATTTCGACAACACCGGCTCCGTCTGAAGAGCTACTGGAGCTTTTGATTGAGTTAGGTATGCTTGAACACACACACACAGACCCACGCGCCAGCACACACACACACACACACACACACACACACACAAAGTGGTGCAGCAACAAACACCTGTCCAGGTCATAACACCTGTTTCTGTGCGCCTGCTATTTACAGGCAGGCGCGGTGTAGTGCTGCAGGCAGACAGGACACCTCAACAACATGGATGTGGTGTTCATTGTTTCACGCTGTGTCGCCTGTCCTTCACATCACAAAGAGCAGCCAGCGCACTGGCTCACCCCATGGCCACGCGCTCACACACTGCTGACACACTGCTGACACACCGCTGACACAGGCACGCGGCACAGGATGATGTTCTGCTTGGTTGAAACAAGATTAAGATGAGGTTTGGCAGCTTTAAGGGATGAATAGGATTTATAAAAGACTTTCATTGCCTCAGATGTCAGCAGCTGGACACTTCAAAGCTGCTCTAAAGATCTGCTTCATTGTTTGTTTGCTTTCCTACCAGGTTTAATTTGTTCAAGTGCCACAATCTAACACCAGAAGGTAACAATGTGCTTCATCAGGTGGTAAAAATCATACATCTTTATCCACTTGTTTTCCTCATGATGTTCATGATCAGGTCGACACTGTGACACTGTGAGGTTGTCGTGTCTAAAAGGTCTGGGTTTTTTTTCCTACAATTTTTTTGATTAATGGGTCTGACATTTCTCATAAAGCAGACAACATTGCTTGCAAACATTCTAACAAAAACTTATGGATACGATATTTAGTTATTGAAAGAAGTTCAGTGTTTCTTTTGAGGGTTTATGTTTACTTTTTGCAGGGCCTGCCCGTGGCATACACTGTAAAATATAATAAGTTGACTTTACTTTTTTTTTTAAAATGCAAATCTGTTGCCTTAAAAAAGTAATTTATGTTAACTTAGATAAAGTAGATTTGATTAAATCTTCTTTTGTGAGTCTGCAGTACTCAAATGAGCTTAAATAAATTATATCATAGGTTTACCATGAGTGAGGAGGGCAGGCAGTGGACATGAGACCCTGCTGTACATGGATATATTACATAAATGACACAGGCTGTATTTGCCCTGATATTGACTGGCTGTCTACGCATTATGGCGTAGTCCAGCTGTTGACATAGACTGGATGTCAAGGACATCAATAAATAATAAAAAATGTCATTTTCTTGGAAATTTTGAGGCAATCTGTTTCCTAAAACAAGTTAAGGTAACTTTTTTGTTTTACGTAAGATTTACTATTACATTTTACAGTGTAGGCTGTCATAGGGGGAGCCAGCGGGTGATAAACTGATAAGTGGATAAAAAAATAGAGCTCTGTTTCCTTCCACTAATGTGTTTGTAGGTATGTAGTGTGAAGGGTGAAAAAAAACATTGTAATCCAGACTGCAAGTGTTCACAGCGCTTTAATATGTGTCATCATGTTTTTTTACAATTACACTTCTGAGGGAAACAGCCTTAACACTTCTGTTTTTGGAAAATTAGAGTAACAGTTTCCTTTTTTATGGTTTATTGCATTGATAGAAATGTATTTAGGCGGGGCATAAGTCTGTATATTTCATTGAATTTTGGGAAATAAGGGTTGTATTGCTGTAAAACAAGAGTTTCATATGAAAAACGTAACTACAGCATGTAAAAATGTAAAGATATGTCCTGGCAGAATCAACATGTAGGGTCTTAAAGGATTAAAGGTAGAATTTGTTGTTTACCTCAGATCAGAACCAGAATCAGAATCAGAAATACGTTATTAGTTCCGTTGGGGAAATTTAGTGTTGCCAGATAGTCATCACACAGTATAAAAGTAGAAAATATAATAAAGGACGAGAAGGATAATAAAACATACAATAACAATTATATAAACAAAATAAGCAATATGATAATATATTATAAAAAATAGAATAGAAAATTTGAATGAAATACTAAAAAAGTGTGCAATGGGTACAATAAACAAGAAATAAGCAATAAAATTACAGTAAGTACCAAAATGTAATGAACAAGATAAGAAATAAGAAGAGTCATCGACATGGTGGTGTAACAAAACTAATAGGTTTTTCAGATATTGCAATTATGTGTGCAAAATAAATTAAATATTTTATAAAAGATAACATCAACTTATTTTCAAAATCCTTAGTTTTCTGTTTGTTATACCTTGAAAAGCTGATTGGTCCAAATGTAATGACAAACACCTGCTCTTTCCTACACTCAGCTGTGACATAGACAGACCTTACGGTAAATGTGTGCATTGGTTGGAAGGAAATGTGGTTCAATAAATGTGAGGCCCTAACAAGAGATAAACTTCAAACATGAATAACCTGGAGGTCAAATCAAATCAAAATACAGAAAAGCCAAACCCATCTACCTAAACTTTTTGAAGAAGTTGTTGTCAGAAGTCAAATAGTGGCAGAACCTTTGGAGAATTACAGGATGTTTAGGGTAAATATTTAACTAAAGTGTTGCCCTGAGACATTTCCCCTGTTTTCATGAAAATATCTCATACTATGATAAACTCAGAGCACTTTTTCATAGCCACTTTGTTGACAATGGAATAATATATCTGGTTATGTTGCAAAATACCTCCCATCACTAAAATACCTTACTTGCACAAAAATGTATTCACAAGCATAAAATCTGCTGAGTCAGGAGTTTTTGTTTTAAAGTGATAGGGTCATATTTTAAAAAGGGTTTCTGTGTTGTCAGTGTAAAGTGTTTCAAATACCAATCAGAAAACAGTGCACTGCAGACAAGGTCAACTTTACTATTTGGATACTTCTGGCCCCCAAAAATCTATGGAAGATCTTTTGTGATTGACTTTAAACATAAGAGCTCCAAGTTTTGAACATGACATGAAGTCTGCAGTGACAAGATCGACACAAAACAGAACCCCAACGCACAACTCAAGAACAAAATGAAAAAAAATTTATATTGAGAATGGGGGGTTTACAAAGTGAAAGAGTAAATATCTCAGCAAGGCTTGAAAAGCCAGAAATGCAAAAGTGCAACAAAAAGCTTTACTCAATGGAGTTACTTCAAACAACTGAAATTCTGAAAAAAAGAGCTTGGCTTAACTGAATTCTACAAACATGGAATGATCTGCACCACAAGACAAGATGATCTGGCACAAAACAAAGGGAGACACAGGCCTTTTAATTCTAGCAGCAGCTTTGGGACAAACTTCCCTCTGTCCGGCGGAAACAGGAAATGTGTGTTGCCATGGTTTCATGGCGACATTTTGAGGGAATGAGATATCGCTGTGCAACTACGAATGATGCACTGACGGGTGTGCACTTCTGTTTTTCTTCTTTTCTTTTTTAAAGTTATATAAATTTAAACTGATAAATTATCCTTCAATGAATAATTTTATGTTGAGTCAATTAATTGAAATTTAACCATAGTGTCATAAAACAAGTTGTCTAAAATTATAACAATTCTTACACGAAAAGGCTGTTTTTAAATTTCCTAGCAGCAAAAAGCTTCTTTTTGTTGTAATTTACGCTTGAATTGAAATTTCACAAATACATCAAACAATATAAATGCCTAAAATTGCCTTAAAATGAACATAAAATGTATCTGCAACATGACTTTGAAAACCAAAACAGTTGGAATAGTTTGAAACCTGTTTGAAATAGTACTGTACTCGACCAACAAGCAAAAACACAGTGTCCTGTCAGAAAGACTCGAAGTGACATTCTCTGTCCTTTTACACAAGAAATTTATCTGATAAAACTGCAGATATCGCCCACGGCGACCCCTTCACATGCCGCCATTGTTTTCAAACATTCATGTACTTCCTGCTGTCGTCACGTCTGCAGCTCCTGCATCTTCTGCATCTCTTCTCTGATTGGCCGGCCACTTTTGTGTTCTGCAAGGTTAGTGAAATTATGTTTCACCTTACATTTTGTAGATTTGGGTCCATCTACTCAAACATCCCAGGAGAAATTGAGAAGTCATCAGCCTTCCAAGGATGACACTCAGGGCTCCAATGAGAGAAAGATAAGATGTTTTGGGTCAAGCAGACTCTGCAGATCTCTCTGGTTCTTCTCACGTGCCAATGCAAAAAGTCCTGATTTGGTGGCCCAGTACAGCCAAGTCGAGCTGACAACTTCTCTGAGTTGGCGTCCACCCGAGGAAGTGAAGACGTCTGGGATCTCGTCCTGCCTGCGAATGAGTTCACTAATTGCTTGAGTCTGAGTGTTGACGCCCTGCAAATTCCTTCCATGACGAGCTGCTTCTCATTTACCAAAATTGCCGCCATCTCTTCCGAACTTTGTGATAAATCATTAAGCTGCCAACTCCAAACAGAAGAAAACCTGTTATCATAATTCCAATTGTGCAGACATCTTCAACATCCTTGATGGAAGGCACAAGACCCTCCACTCCACTGTATCCGGCTGCAAATGTTCAGTCAGGACAGGTAGGTTCTCCTAGACCTGCTCTTTTCATCGAGAAAATCTGATCAGTTGCGTTGAGAGACCAGCTGATCAATCCATGATTTAAGATTTCAGATGTAAATGCAGAGGGAGGCTCCAATAGTTAAGACAGAGACAGTTCAAGACAAAGAGTAACAGAAGAGAAGATAAGGGCAGGAAGAGAGCGAGAGAAAAAGTAACATTGTTCGAGTGCAGGAAGAATCACTGAAGAAGTGTACAAGCAGGGTTAGACTTGTCCACAGAGAATAAAATATCTTAAAAGCTCTTAATGGATTCAACTGTTTGGTGTGGAAAGAAACACGATTGTTGAGTATCACTAAAACTGATAAAGTTGAAAAAAATAAGAATAAAGTCTTATTTTGATAACCTTGGTGGGTGCTCATTCATTATTGAGTGTGTATTAATCAACAAAGCTTCTGTATTTTCATCCTAATTATGCTTTTTTCTGACAAAATAATTCAGAAAATCTTTAAATAATCGGAGGCTTTCTTCGTGAATGATTTTATGGCAGTTTGATATGGAAAGGAGGATTTACTAGTTTATTTTGGCAGCTTCTGTTAAAGAGGTTGGTTTTGGCTGAATCTTTAAAGACTCAATGGAGAAGAAATGTTTATTATCAGTCTTCAGCCAAAACCAGCATTTTTCTTCACATAACTCTAATTCTGTGCTTTCGCCAACCCAGAATGCTTTGCCAAAACCTGTATACAATTAACATGGTGATGAATTTAAACTGTTCACATGTTCATAAGAAACTGTTTTTTTTTTCAAGTAAACTAATCACTTTCTATTTCAGTGGAGGCGAATGATACTGAAGCTGAAAGAAGAGTACACACACACACACACACACACACACACACACAGACACACACACAGACTTCAAAACCCATTGAGAATTTGATATAGATATGCATGTGTGTGTGTGTGTGTGTGTGTGTGTGTGTGTTTGGAGGTGTATGTGTCTTTAGGAGTGTACGTGCTGGGCTCCTCCTTAAACAGCCACAGCACGTACAGTCAGCAGCCTCCCTGTTGAATAATTTGACTTACACATGCACACTCGCTAACACACACACATACACACACGCATGCACACCAGGAGTTGGAATGAGAGAAGAGGCCTGCAGAGAGGAGCGGGGGAATTGTGTGTGTACTCTCCTTTCAGCAGTCGCTCAGGGATAAAAAGCTACTGTTGGATTACAGCAGATAGGCATTCATAGGCTGCCATTAGACTCCAGAGAGAGCAGAGAGAGTTATTCACAGGGCAAAGTGCTTCCTTCACCTGGAACATGTTGAAAAGACTCAACACTGTAAGAAAAAAAAACAGAAGGTAAGTGTAGAAACAAGACAAACACTTTACGGGTTAATAGTTTTCGTGCAATGCAACAGAAATATCAAGCCTCCTGTTTGTGTTTTTCTTGCTGCTTATCTTCCAGCTTCTCATGTTGTGACATAAATACAAAATGATCATGCAGTGACTTATCATTGGAGCGAACAGTGACGCAGAGCAGGAGCCAGGAAATGAACTAAAGCAGATGGTCAAAGTGACAGTGAGAGCATCTCTGTCTACAGTCCAAAGAAGCAGACGCTGCAGGACTGGAGACGTCGCCTGAGTGACGGCTGATCTCTGGCAAAGTGGGTGAAAAACACCAGAGGGAGGAGCACCCGGAAACAAGAGAGGGAGAAAAACTTAGCTGAGATAACGGCAAGTCAAACATTTTAGAATTACACAGCTCCAACACTATATTTCTTTGTCCCAATAATCGAATCAAATTCAATCTGTGAGACCAATTCTACAAACTGCAGGGCCTTTTTCTCTGTGTGTGATATCATCCAAAGAGGATGCAAAGAAAATCAAGCATGTAACTAGTTGAACTCCCTCTGATGGCGTACCTGTTGATAATTATTAAAATGAACAGAATTTGAAGCATTGCTAATCAGACGTAGTGTGCTCTTATAGCTCAAAAACATAAACACAACTGCGCTCCAAGCAGAGAGGAGCATTGGAAACATAGACCAAAACACATGAAGTTATTATAAAGTCCATATTTGTGGTAAAATGATTGATTTCTTGAGTAAATATCAAGTACAGTGAACATTCATGGATCTTGCTGGTTTTTTTTGTTTTAAAGGGAGGAATAAAATGACTTTTTATACTTTAAAAACTGATACAAGTTAAAATTGGGAGTCAGATAAATTTCTGTCTGGTCCCAAAACGACTGCTTATCATACACTGAAAAAAAAAAAAAAATGTTAGATTTACTAAATCCAATAGTGGACATTGGTTTCACACATAGACTTTGATTTGGCAGAAATTAACACAGTTGTGTTAGATCAACACAATTCATTCAATCAGTATTTTGTGTTGAAACGAAATTATTTAAATGCCATTCAATTACATAAAATAAAATGCTTTGATCCATTTAATCTACATGATCTGATAGCCAGTCTGTGCCGTGGAGCATTGACAGCCAAGCTACTCCACAGAGTGATGGCAGATGGTGTGCCCTCCTCACTCATGGTTACAAGGTTAAATGTAATTTTTACTTAATAATAACATTTTTCAAGCACCTGCTTGAAAATTCTCACCAGGTAAAATGGCAAACAATATTTTAAGAATGTGAGGGAAAACACCTTTGTTACATTTTATTGTCTACATTTAACTGCATGTGGTTTTTCAAAATGCATTTGGATAAATCCAACAAAGGGTCAGTCTCCTTTTTTTCAGTGTATCTACAGTCTGTAAAAGTAGTATGGGAGGCTCTGACATGAGTCTGTTCTGCTTCAGGTTTCTGCCCATTAAAAGAAGTTTGTCTTTGCCACTGTAATCACTATATGCCAACAAGGTCTGGTGAGTTAAACTGAGATCAGACTCCTCAGCCTTTGTGTGTCCGGCCATATGTAATGCATACAAACCATTGGTACTAGTGACAAATGTGGTAAAGCAGTATGCATGAGTCAGGTGAGCTCCAAATAGAGCGGTGAATGTGATAGAAGTAGACCCCACCGTTATAGACACTGTGAAGCAACACATCAGTAATACATCAGCAGATCTGGACCTGTTTTTTTTTTTCTTCTGAAAGAATCTTGAGATAAGATTTCTGGGGCTTTGAGACTGTATAGATGAAGATTGTTGAACAATTGATAGCAGTTGGTCACACATTTACAAATACAAAGAAAGATGCACATATTGTATACCATTAAAGTTGTATTGAAACACTTAATTTGAGCTGTAAAGGTTCAGTAATTTGGAGGAAATTAGAAAAATACTGCTCAAAGTAATAGAAATTTAAACCAAACAAGCAAAAGAATCTTAGATTGGTAACCTTGGTGAGTGTTCATAGCATTAACTAAATAATTATTGAATGAGAAATGCTGCTTATGAATTGAAATAACTTGAATTTTGAGTCATATTTTTTTTTTCTGAAATAATATTCTTTTCGAACAAAAGTACAATTCAGTCAATATCTTTAAATCATCCAAGGTTTTCTCAGTGAATGATCCTTTGGATCTAATGTTGAAAGAAGAATTAATGGTTTATTGAGACAGCTTCTCGATGTCGTTAAAGAAAGATGTTGCTTTTCTTTAAATCTTTAAAAACTTGGGAGCAAAGTTGTGTCTATTATGTGTGTTTATTAAATCCTTACATGTCTTAAGAAACATTAGGTGAAATTCATCTGACACCTTGAAAGATTAAAATCTCTGGTTTCAGAAAATGTCATGTTTTACATGTGGTTAAAGTCCATATAAGGATAAATGCAGCTGAAACACTTTTTTATCTTTGTTTTTTATAACTGTTTTTGCAAATAATTAAATTCAAGATGCTTCATGCCAGACCTGAGACATCCACCACATGACTTTTACACCTTTTCAAGGATTCAAGGATTCAAGGATTCAAGGAGTTTTATTGTCATACAACCCATGTAAAACATGGGTGGGACGAAATTAGGTTACCCTGGTCCTGGAGCAAGCCCAATCATAGAAATGAGAATAATGAGAATACTAAATATAAATATATACAAATATACAATAAAAAAGAGAATAAAAGTAGAACACAATCAACTAGCTTTTTTAACAAATAGACAGACTAAAATAATTAACTGTGCAAAAAAATTGCAGTGTTCATTTGTCGGGGGGGCACTAAAGGGGACCACCAGAGTTCAACAGTCTCACAGCTTCAGGAAAGAAGCTGTTCCTCAGTCTGGTAGTCCTGCTCTTGATGCTCCGCAGCCTCCTGCCTGAGGGGAGAGGGACAAACAGAGCATGTGCGGGATGGGTGGGGTCTTTCATGATGCAGGAGGCCCGTTTCCTGCATCTGGAGGAGTAGATGTCCGTGGTAGTTGAAAGACTGCAACCCACAGTCCTCTGTGCCGCTTTCACCACCCTCTGCAGAGCCTTCTTCTCTGCCACAGAGCAGCTGCCGTGCCACACAGTGATGCAGGAACACAAGATGCTCTCCACCGCGCACCTGTAGAACGCCGTCAGGACTGAGCTCCCCAGTCCGGCGCGCCTCAGCCTCCTGAGGAAGTAGAGGCGCTGGTGTGCCTTCCTGACCAGAGAGGAAGTGTTGGTGCTCCAGGTGAGGTCATCCGAGATGTGCACGCCCAGATACTTGTAGCTGGAGACCACTTCCACCGCTGTTCCTCCAATGTGCAGGGGAGGGAGGAGATGTCTGCTCCTTCTGAAGTCCACGATCATCTCCTTCGTCTTCTTCACATTGATGCAGAGGTTGTTGTCTCCGCACCAGCCCTCCAGGTGTTCCACCTCCTTCCTGTAGTCGGACTCGTCATTGTTTGTGATGCGTCCAATCACAGCAGTGTCGTCTGCGAACTTCACAATCAGACAGCTCGGGCTTATCGCTGAGCAGTCATATGTGAGCAAGGTGAACAGGAGGGGGCTCAGCACACAGCCNGCCATGACCAATCTCTCGAAGCACTTCATGACTATCGGGGTGAGGGCCACTGGCCGATAGTCATTTAGGCCTGTCACAGTGGTGGTTTTGGGAATTGGGATTATTGTTGCCGTCTTCAGGCAGGTGGGGACAGCTGCCTGTGTGAGGGAGGTGTTAAAAATGTCCGTCAGTACCTCAGCGAGCTGGTCTGCACAGCCCTTCAGCACCCGCCCAGAGATGTTGTCGGGACCAGCAGCTTTTCGTGGGTTGATCCTCAGGAGGGTCCTCCTCACCTCTGCTGCAGTCACGCTGAGGGGCTCTTCTCCTGGTGGAGGGGTGAGTGTGTTGCTGGGAGAGGTATTTGAGTCATTGAAGCGGGCATAGAATGAGTTGAGAGCGTCCGGCAGAGAGGGGTCCCTGGGGCATTGTGCACCTTTGATGTTATAGTCTGTGATGCACTTTATGCCCCTCCACATACTCCGAGGATCGTTGGAAGGATCTTTTCATCTACATCTGAGTGAAATTTGAGCTGTTTCAGTTAAAGCCTTGTAGGAGTCAGTGCTCAGTGTCCTCTTTGTGAAAAAGTTTGCCAAAAACCATGAAATAGTCGTTCCCAGTCACAGATTGTTGCTCTTCTGTTGTGCACATGAATATGAGTGAAGATGCATGGAAATATATAGGTCTCTTCAGTGATCTAAATGGCTACAGGTATGGTGATTGGTTACCATATGGGTGACAGGTCTGTCAGCCAATAAACAACCCTCTAATAGAGCTAATACACAGGACCACTGTGTGCTATTGGTCAATCAAGCAGGGAGTGGTTGTTGTCTTTCACAAGCTGTCCTGGGACCGAAACTCAAGAAAAAGATGACGGGGTCACTTTTGCCTTGTAGCTTCAACCCTACAAGGCAACTTTCACCACCTGGAATAATTGTATAAAATGAAACTTTTGATATGTTTGAACTCTGGGTTTCTCTTGTGGAAAGGAGAGTGAATATACTACAGATATAATGCATAGTTATTTTTTCATTAATTGGTTTTCTTGCTCTTTTTCTTATCTTATAACTTTAATAAATGCTTTGCCAAAACCTGTAAACCCTAAATATGATATATTCTCATTGTAAAGAGCATCATGCAGTCACCAGATTTGACACCATCAATATGTATGCTGGCAGCCTGAGCACCATCAGCCAATCAGAATGTAGTAGAGTGAGCACTGACAGTCAGTGTGTGTGTGTGTGTGTGTGTGTGTGTGTGTGTGTGTGTGTGACCAGCTGCAGCAGCAGGTCTGCTCACTGCTACCAAATGTAAAGCATCATCTGTCCCTACATTATACAAGGAACCAACCACGGGTGACATTACTACCTCCACCATATTTCACGCTGGACGCCCAGGAACTCATGTACACAATACACATTTTATGAAGCGATATCAAAATGCAGTGGAGATATTACACCCTCAGTGCCACATTCACACACACACACAAACACACACACACTTGCGCACACACAGTGGATTACAGTGTGATATGCTAAAGCTTGTTTAGCATGTGGTTGAAGAGGCTGAAGTGCGTCAATAAATGATGCAGGCGGCTTTAGTCGATGCATGGATGGAAGATGTTCAAGGAGGATGAGCTTCAGGAATAAGTATGAGCAACAAGCCATGTGGATGAATATTTGACTGACTTGAATATGAATATGAGCAGAGCGGGTTATCCTGACACCTCCCCCACTGCCCAGACACATACCAAACACACACACACTTACACACACACACACACACACACACACATAGAGCTGTCTCCCCTATGACTCCCTCTGCATATTGAGTGCATGCGCTCTGCTTTCTTCATTGACTCCCTTTATTGATCTGTGCCGCTCTACTGTTTGTCGTGGTTGTTTGATATAGTAGAGCAGTGTAAACAGTTTCCTTTCTTTGCTCTATGAAAGTCTGACATGAACTCAACAGGACGTGTTACACTTAGGAATGGGTATTGTTTGGATTTTTATGAATCCAACTCCAATTTTGGTTCTGCCTATCAATTCTGGTTCCTAACAATTTCTTATTTTGATTCCAAAATAGTAAGCAGAAGGTTGATTGTTTATTGAACAAAAGTAACTTAATTCCTTTACCTTTTAAGAAAATGGTAAAAAAAAAAAAAATAAAATCCTGTCTGAGGACTATCAGTGCTGAAATACCTAAATGCATTGCACTCTCTGCAAAAAAAGCAATTAAATATCAAGAAATAAAGTGCATTCAGTAAGTAACAGCTGCTTACATTCAGCGTAGGCCCTACACAATATGAAGTACCGTATTTGTGCCACAGGTTTTAGGCTGGAAATTGTCAACATTGCATAATTTAACTTACCTGAATGGTGGAGACTCAACGACTGAGAACGGATGTAGTCCTTTGACTACAAACTTTGTTACTGCACTCTTCAGTTTTCTCCTTCATCAGCCTCTTTTCCACCAGCGTGAACGGTGTCTCTGTTGGGGCTGCTGGCATGGTGATAGCAGCATTCGCACAGGCTGTGTCGGGTGTTGACGACCACAGAACATCAAACACTGTGCAGTCTTTCAGATCGATGCCGTGCAGTCATAAATATTTTGTCAAATTTGATGTGCAACCTGTCTTACAAATACTTAGACCGTTCCAGAGAGTAGGCGCATAGAAGGAAAAAGCTCGCTCGCCAACAGTCTTTTTCCTGACCTTAAGCCTCGTTTCCACCAGGCAGTCTGGTACGGATCGGTACTGTTTGGTACAGGTCAGATCAGTAAAGCCTGATCCTGTGCGCGTTTCCACAGCCAACCGTACCCTGCTTGATGGGCCTGATGTTGAGAGCCGCATCAGCTACGTAACGCGTGACGTCACTGCAGCGCTCTGAGCGCTACACAGTCTACCCTGCGAATAAATACAAGGAAAAAGAAATTTGCAGCATTGTAAACAAAGAGAAAGATGGAGGACATCCAGCAACTCTTCTACTTTGTGATCAGCATGTGGCTCTTTATTCCATAATGCAATGAAGCTTTGTTTCAGGAAAGGCTTCGTGCGGGGTTGTGTGCTGTTCTTTATTACCGCTGCTGCACGGGAAGTTACAGATCTTTTAACCAATCAACTACCGCTGTGATTATAGCCCCACCCCTGGGGCCGGTTTGGAGCGGCTTGGCACCCCAACGGAAGGGTGCTGAAAAGTGGAGCGGTACGGGTCGCTTATAAGGGGACCCGTCCCGCTTTTAGTCTATGGAAACGCTACAAAATGCGTGCTGTACCGAGACGAACCGACCCGATCCGCTTGGTGGAAACGGGGCATTAGGCACAATCAGCAGGCCAGACCCCTGAGAGTGGAGGGCACAAGAAGGTGCATACGGTCAAACCAAGTCAGTTAGATAAACAGGTGCTGCTCCATCTAAAATTTTGTAAGTCAATAAAAGCACTTTAAAATCAGCACAAACCTGACATGGAAGCCGGTGAAGAGAGGCCAACACCGGGGTAATATGTTCATATTTCCTGGCTGCAGTTAGAACCCGAGCCGCAGCATTCTGCACCATCTGCAGGACTCAGAGACTTTTTTTGGGTAATCCTGACAGAAGAGCGTTACAATAATCCAAACAAGATGTTACAAAGGCATGAATGAGGACTTCAGCATCTTTGTCGCTCAGGATTGGCCTGATCTTAGAAATCCTTTGAAGATGAAAAAATGATATTTTTGTCACCTCCTTGATGTGTTTGTCCAAAGCAACAGTCTGATCAAATATGACACCAAGGTTTTTTATCTTGTCTCTGCCAAGAGCAACACAGTCATCAAGAGACAAAGAAACATTATTGAATGCATTTTGTGCGTGTGTGACATGGTGACGCAACAGACAGGTCCTGACTCCTGGCAGACAAGTGCGTGAAAGAACCGATAGGCAGAACTGAAAGTAAATATATTTTGTGGGTACCGAGTACTCACCATTTTTGATTCAGTTCCCACTTGGAACCTAATTTTGATACCCAACCCTGGTTCCAGTCAGCTCCTGAATCACTGAAGGTGCTGACATGGACAGGTGAAGCTCACAGGATGACCAGTACTGGAGGGGTAAAAAGTGATCTAGGAGGGTGTTGGACTTCATTGTTTGGGACAGATATTTTTTGTGGTCCAAACCCAAAGTTCCTTAGATCAAGCCTTCTGTGTTCCTTGGTCTTGATGCTGAAATTGTAACACCATCACTTGTGCTGCTATGCCGCTTACTGACATTAGTTAAATAATATGTACATAATAAGAACAATACAAACTTCTTTGTGTTGGTTACACTGGTGTGCCTTACTTCTTTTTTAGGTGCACCCAAATGTCTCACTTTGTTGCATGTGTCTGGCTCTCCATAACTCCCATCTAATGTGAATGATCTAAAAGCAAGAATAAAGTGTAGAGATGTATTTATATTTAGAGAGAAAACTAAAGTGCTGAATGTGCTTTACTGAGCTGCCTACACTACATGGAGTACACCTGCTGTCTATGCTACATGAAGTAGATGGGCTACAGTGTAGACTGGCAACGCCTCATGTAAATTATATAATTCAGCTGATATTACCCAAAACTTCATTGAAAACATCAAAAGATTAAGTAATTTATACAAAGATTAGTTTTGTTTGATCTGCATGAAAAAATCAAGTTCACATTAATTGGATTTTAATTTTCAGGTAAATGGAAAAAGAGTGCTTTGGAAAAATAAATCTTGCTCCAGCAACATAAATAAAATATGCAAAAAGTTGCCTTCGTTTTCTTGGGTAGATCTACCAGATTTTTTATTTTTTTTAATCAAATGCATCCAGACCGTACCAGGTGCACCAGTGCGACCTGGAAAAAGTATAAGTCACGCTCTCAAAACATGTGGAGCTCTGGGGCTCTTAAATAGAAGTTATACTTCCACATACATTGATAAAGAATGGCTCAAAAGATGGAAAGGGGGATAAATGTTTTAGAGGGGGCATGATTCTGACCAGATTTTTCTGTGTATAACTTCTTTAAAGTGTTCTCATAAGTTTTATGGAACATTTCACTCATTATCTGACAACCAAAGAAAAAGAAAGTTTTTGTAAGTCTGCGTGACTAAAAGTATTGGAGTGATCTTCCATCAGTCAAACTCTGTGATACTTTTCATAACTGCACGCCAACACAGTGAGAGGAATAATAAGGAAAGATGTCGATCTGAAACTACAAAGAAGGAGAACAAACCTGATGGTTAAACTCTTTCTTTAATGTCAAATCAGGCGTCCAACTTTTTTCAGCCTGCTGATGTGGGAGGTATTGTATAAAGGTGTAAAACAGTTATGAGGAGAAGGTAACCTTGGGAACGGCACAGTCTTGGATATAATCATCCTGACTTCTTGGCTACAGCTGTCTTTGGTGACACTGCAACAACTTCACTCCATCCAGTGACGCACAAAGGCTCAAAATAATCTAAATTTATTGAAAAACAGGTTTAATATTTAAAGTTAAAAGTTAGATGTGTCTGTTTTTAAGGAGAGGTGTTAAAATTAAGAAGAGGAACTTAGAGTAACTTTGAAAAAAAGTGTTTATGATAGAAACTAAGGAGAGAGTTTGATTTCAGTGACTCTCTAATGTGGAGAACAAATAGTCCAACTCATATAGTTGTGTCAAAGTTGGAGGCAAAATGAGATCTAGCTGCTCTGATGTCACCAGGTTGGACCCCATTTTTTTCAGAATTGTTTTAATTCTTGGTGTAATGGAGTCAACAAGCTGCTGCAGATTTGTGTCTGAACATCCATGATGAGAATCTCCTCTTCCTCCACATCCCAAAGCAGCTCTACTGGACTGAGATCTGGTGACATGGAGGCTGTTGGAGCACAGGGAACTCATGGTGTTGAAGAAAGGAGTTTGAGATGGTTTGATTTTTGTGACATGGAGTGTTCTCCTGCTGGAAGTTTCCACCAGAAGATGGTTCACTGAGCTCATAAAGGGATGGCCATGGTCAACATCAAGACTCAAATCCTGAATCAACCATCTGAATGTGGAGCAGAAATCCAGACTCATCAGATCAGACAGTTTTTCAGTCTCTATGGTCCAGTTCTGGTGAATTTTAGCCTAAGTTTCCTGTTCTTAGCTGACAGTAGGGTCACCCTGTGTGCTCTTCTGCTGCTGGAGCCCTTCAACTGCTTCAGGGTTGGACATGTTGTGTGTTGAGAGCTGCTCTTCTACAGACCTAACCTCAAAGGCTCATTGTTGAGATATGCAAACACAGAGATATGAATGACACAGACACTGAGTCAACTTGCAGCCCTAAGCAGGTTTTGTTGAAGATTCAGCATAACACAGCTCTGAAACCCTCAGGAAACACAGACCCCGACCAATCTTCTCCATTCCTGCATCCTATCAAAACATTAACAACACAAAAACATCCATGTTCAGCAAAAAAAAGTCTCAATTTTTTCCTGTTTGGTTCTGGGAAAATGAACTGTGACTCTTCCAAACATCATTTAGAAGAAGACTGGTCTACTTATAATCTTGAGAACCGAAACTCCTGAACCTTCTCAAACATCATTCAAAGTGATAAACAAAGTGACCAAACATGTGTGTCCAGAGTTACTAAACTACTACATGCAGCATACAGTCAGTCCATTTTCTTCTGAACTTTGGCATCAACAACATATTTATTTTGTCTTATACTCAGACCAACTACACAGCCACATCTTTTAAATCACCACTTGTCTTCATCCGGATGCTCTTCATAACTACATGTTGTTGCGATGTGATTGGCTGACTAGATATTTGTGTTAATAAGCAATAAGACAAGTGAATGTCAGGCATGGTTTGGTACACTTGTCCTATAATTGGATATATCCCTGTAAATTAACATTTCATTTATGTTCAATGTTTCTTTTTCTCTCAGAAAGGTTTTGATTCTAAGTTATAGAAGAGGTGGGATACATCAATTAATGAGGAAACAGTCAGTCCTGAACTTAATGTGTCGGAGAAAAAAAAGAAGCCAGGGGAGGGACTGTTGGGATCTGAGCAACTTTGATGCCCACACAGTTGCTGCATGTCAGACCTACAGCTCGGTGTCTGCTGTTGAGCCAATTAAAATAGGACCCCTTCTCTTAATGCTTTTTAATGTTGGCCATTTGAAGTGAATTGTTTGAAGGGAGCTCTACACACAAAGTTTGAAAGAATAAATCTGAAACAGTTCTCAAGTAGAAATGAACCTTTTTCTGCCTGTCCTTACACTGATACTTTTTTTTTTTTCTGTAGATCTACTCAAGAAAATTAAGGCAACTTTTTGCATAATTTAATTAAGTTTCTGAAGCAAGATTGCTTTTTATCTGAACCACTTTTTTTGGATGAAAAATAAAATCCAAGTACAGGAAATTTAATTTTATCAAGTAGATAAAGCAAAACTAAACTTTGTATAAATCACCCCAAACTAATTTTTGTATGAATTACTTAATATTTTGATGTTATTAATGAAATTTTGAGTAATGTCAGCTTAAAAAATGTTTCACATGAATCATGAGGGGTTGCTGGCCTGCACCATGTAGCATAGACAGCAGGTCTACTCAATGTAGTGTAGGCAGCAGGTCCACACTGGTCCACAAGGTTTATTATAGGCAAACAGTCCACACTGGCATGAATGGCCAGCATTGACAGCTTGTGCCACCTGTGTGATTCATCCATGTACAGCAGGCTCTTGTGTCCACTGCGTGCCCTCCTCAGTCAAGATAAACAAGATATAGTAAGGAATTAGGTTAAGTTTCCAAGTGCAGAAATAACAAATGAAACAGTAAAGATAACAAGATCATCTATTGTCGTGTTGATGAACTCAAAAATATTGCCTCATATTACTTCAATTATTCATGTTCCAAAAATAAATAAATAAATAAAATTAAAAGAAATTCACACTGTCTTGTATTTTGAATAAACTTCAATAACTTGAATTTCTATTGTTGATTTCAGGGATTCAATTAATTTACTTCTCCCCATATTTAGTTTTCTCAGTGTACATTTTGCAGTGATGTTGAAGAGTTAGGTTTGCAAAGCTGTATTTTATACAGATAAGTTACAGGAATGTCAAAATATACTCCATTGTAACTGTTTAATAAAAGCTCTTTAATTTAGTTTGATAGTATATTGATTGATGTGAGTGATGTTCTTTAAAGAACTTCTTCAGATTGATCTCAGTTCCTGCTGCTAAGTGATCACAGAATGTGATGTCTCCTGCTTTCACTGTTAAAGTCCTGCTAAGTGCTCTCTAGGATTTTAAAGGTCAGACATTTTCCACTCCCACTCTCTTGATTTAACTTTTCTTTCAATTACTGCTCAGCACATTTGTCCCTTTTTCTAAAAGAGCACAGAATTGCATAAATTTCAAATGCAGAATTTCCTCTCAGAGTGCTAAGAAGTTCCCGTTGCAGCAATGGAGTTTTCTGGTTTTTTCTTCATCGGCCCTCTAAGTGCAGCACACCTCAGCTGAGTGAGCATGGGACTGTGTCTACATTTCCATCCAGTCTGGAGAGAGTGCTGGTTCTGATCTGTATGCTGCTGAGAGCTGCAGCCACAGAGAGCTCACCCCTTGGTCTTAGAGAACTAAGCTGAACTCATTCCACTCTATAGCTCACTGCCTCCTGTCTCTGCTTTACACACACTCGCTTTCACACACACACCCCACTGTGAGGTACAGTATAGGCTGGGGTTGCACTGGGACTGGAATAACAATGAAAGAAGAGGTAGAAGAATGTAAATCAATTCAGTTATAAACTCACTTTGGTCTCCTGGAAAGCTTTAGAGGCTGAGCACTACTGCATGTAACAAATAGGTTGATGGAGGTGACTCCAACAGGTCAGAGAACTAAACAGTCTCTCACTGTAAAAACCAAACAGTAGAAGTGAAAGTGAAGTTAGTCATACCATCCCAATAAGTCATTACACTATGTCCCTATACGTCAGGATGATGTTTTAGTTGTAATTTTTAAACATTGTTTATATCCTATTTTTAACTGAGAATGACACTAACATGACGCAAATTATGACCAGAAAAAGATCGAAAGAAAATGAGGCTGCTTTAAAAAAAAGACAACAAAAAAGAAACAATATCACTATTGCAAAGGACAACTGGTATTTGAGTTAAGAGCATTGTATAATAGTTGTGTCTTTCTGAGAAATTCAAGACATCAGAATTAAACAAGTCAGCATGAGACCGATGATAAGGATCTTACTCTGTATCTGTACATTTTGTTTGAGACATACAGCCAACACAACATCGCTAAAATGCCCAGAAGAACTGCATTAAAAAAAAAACCTAACTCTGTGGTGGAAGTGAACGCATGGAATAAGACAGAATTCCAGAGACAACCACATTTTGATCAACTGTGTATTCTTTTTAAATCCTAGAACATCCATCCATCCATCCATCTTCTTCCACTTATCTGGGGTCAGGTCGCGGGGGCAGCAGCCTAAGCAGGGAAGCCCAAACTTCCCTCACCCCAGCTACTTTGTCCAGCTCTTCCCGGGGAATCCCGAAACGTTCCCAGGCCAGCCGAGAGATGTAGTCTCTCCAGCGTGTCCTGGGTCTGCCCCGGGGTCTCCTCCCGGTGGGACGTGCCCTGAACACCTCCCCAGTGAGGCGTCCAGGAGGTATCCTCACCAGATGCGTGAGCCACCTCATCTGGCTCCTCTCAACGCGGAGGAGCAGCGACTCTACTCCGAGCTCCTCCCGGATGGTCCAGCTTCTCCCCCTATCTCTAAGGGAGAGCCCAGCCACCCTGCGGAGGAAGCTCATTTCGCTTGTACCCGCGATCTTGTTCTTTCGGTCACTACCCAGAGCTCGTGACCATAGGTGAGGGTAGGAACGAAGATTGACCAGTAAACAGAGAGCTTCGCCTTTCGGCTCAGCTCCCTCTTCACCACAACGGACCGGTGCAGAGTCCACATTACTGCAGACGCCACACCGATCCGCCTGTCAATCTCTCGCTCCATCCTTCCCTCACTCGTAAACAAGACCCCGAGGTACTTAAACTCCTCCACTTGGGGCAGGATCTTATCCCCGACCTAGCATAAAGAGCTTCATCCATCGTTGTTAGAAAGTTGTTTTCTCTTCAGGTGAACCACAACCACTTTGATACACACAGCATCATTTATCAAAAAAGAACACAGCGTGCCCATGAAGTGGAGTGAAACATTCTCAGCCAGAAGCCTGAAGTCACGTAAATGCAGACGAGACCTGGTCTCCCCTGCTGTGATTTAACCATCCAGATCTGACCTTTGTCAGACGCCTGCGTAGGTGTAAACATGGTCACAGAAACACAGAGGTAAACATGACCCTATTCCAACAGGTTCAAAACCAAAACAGACTTTTAATTCAACAAAAACAATGCAATATTCTGTTCTTGCTGTTGAGATGGAGGCCATCATATTGAAGCATTGCACTGTTGGTACAGACTACAGAATGGATGGGCTCATCTGTTACGGCCCAGCTTACAGGATTCTGGGTGCAACATAAAAGTTTTCCCACTTCTCTCCCGCTACCAGCACAACCCAGGTCAAAAGTCCATGCAAACAAAAGATGCAGTCAAAGGCTTTTAATAATTTCTTTTTAAATCAACATAGGACACCTTACCTCAGGGAGAAGTGGCAAAGAAAAGAAAAACAATAAACAAAACACTCTCAAAAATAAAAAGTCTAATCTATCTTTAAAAGAAAATTCATATTTACATACCTAAATTAACTCCTGAATGAAAAACAGTGGAAAACTGCCCACCCCAGCTATTCTCCCCTACTTACTGATAAACTAAATCACACACCACCGTCGGCTAAAGCGTAAGCTGGGAGTGAGGGAGGAGAGGGCCATGACTGGTTTCTTGGTTCTCCTTTAAAGTTTCAGCCCCAGCCAACTGCAGTCCACCACCCGCTGCCCGCTGATTGGAGGAGGAGCTCCACCAATTAGAGGCTGGTGCTCCCCTCCTGCCAATTAGAATGTACTACACCTGCAGCAAAGATAGCAGAGGCACAGAGAGAGAGGAAAAGAGAGAAGAGGGGAAACAAAAACGCTCCTCTCCACAACACAGAACATACAGTACATCACAGAAATAAATGACTCACAGTCACAACATATCAGAGGAGCACTTTTACTTCGACTCCCACCATGGCTTTGTTGACATAAAGGTAGAGTGATGTTGCATTGTCATATTTTTCCACACACAACTTTCATACATTTTAACCTGTGACTGATCAGTTTTGCTGGTCTGATTGTTTCTGTTTGAGCCACATTTGTGTCTCTACAGGTAGAAAAGTTCTGGATGGACGGATGGAGTTTTGAATGGAGTTCAGCCCACTATTACTTTAGCTGTTCCAACCTGATTGGACTAGTGTGTCAGACTTTTCTCTTTGATTCATTAATCTCTTAAATTTCTTGATTTCAGTCTGTAGTAGTACATTTTCCACCTCGACCACACGATGTAAAAGTAAGATGTAAAAGTAAATCTTACTTAAAACATAAAGTTACCTTAACTTATTTTTGCTCACTCTGTTGTGTCTACTCATTTAAACTTAGTACGACAACTTTCTTTTGTTGACTTTACTTAGAAAATTGAGGAAACAATTTGCCTCAAAATTTCCGAGAAAAATTGACCATCAATTTTAGGTTGTTAGAGCTGAAAAGAACCAAGTTATGACAACTCATGTCATAGCAGTGACCTATCAGATAAGTCGATAACCAAACCCTGTAACCATGAGTGAGGAGGGCACACAGTGGACATGAGACTATGCTGTACATGGGTGAATCACGCACTAGCCGCCTTTGCTCATTGGCGTAGACTGGCTGTCTTTGCTCTAAAGCACCAACTTACTGGCTGTCCATGCTCTGTGGCATTGACTGTCTGTCCACGCACCACGGTGTAGACTGACATCCTCTGCTACCATTTTTCCATAATGTACAGTCATACACCATAATTCAACACTTGGTACATGATGAGCAGCTTTAGTGGGCAAATGAAAATGTCTGTTCAAATTAGAGGCTAATGCAAAACACTTACAGGAATTTTCATCCAGAGTTCTACAGGAAAGAAGATGACATTTATTAATGTCCTTGACATCCAGTCTATGCTGTTGACAACTGGACTAAGCCATGGAGCATAGACAGTTAGTCTATACCAGGGCAAAGACAGCCTGTGTCACCTGTGTGATATAACCATGTACAGCAGGATCTCATGTCCACTGCCTGCCCTCCTCACTCATGGTCAACCTGAGGAATGATTTTGCATATATAAGTTACTGTGATATCATTTATTTAAGTTCATTTGAATACTGCAAACTCACAAAAATAAGTAAATCAAATCTACTTTATCTAAGTTAACATAATTTACTTTTTTAAGGCAATGACTTTGCATATTTTTTTTTAACTAAAGTCAACTTATTATATTTTACAGTGCAGGGGAATTCAGTGAAGTCAAACCTCCCAACCTAAAATCCAAATATTTTAACAAAATTATCAAAAAAAAAAAAAAATGGGCAGGCAAATACATGAATAACAAAGCGAACTGCAAAAGAGACAGATGTGTGCAAATGAGAAAGGTGAGAAACTAACAATGGCAGGGAGGAGGACTAGTCCCCCAACAAAACAAAGATTACAGAATAAAACAGAGGGTGAACACAAGAACAGCGTGAGAAGTTATTTAATGAAGATCCTGAAAGCCATATTCTCTCAACTTATTCATCACAAAGAGGAAAAGTTGTTCTGTCTCTGCAAAACACAGAGGCAACATTCCCCCCTGCACAGTAACTAATAAATCCATGTGAGTGCAATTCAAGGATGATAAGCTTCACACTACTTTCTACAAATAGTTCAGTCCAAAATGGTTTTGAACTTATAACAATGTCTCAACACATAAAGGTAGGTATTATTCTGGCTGGAGTGTTCTGGTTTCTGACTTTATAACTTCTTGCTCTATAAAGGATAATGACTCTCTTTTTTCATTTTTAAGCCTCACATTGTGAGAAAATGTAAGTACTTTCTGACAGGTTCTCTGGGAAACAAATGACTGCTCCCAGACGTATAAGATGCATATACAGTGAATCCTTACTTCAGACTTTAAATGCAGATAAAAAAGTAAAAAAAACTTCGCAGAAATAAGGACGAAAAGAAAATCTGAGCTGAAGAACAACCTCTGACATTTTGGTGGTTTTTACACTTCAGAAAAGTAGAAGTTTGAAAGCTTTCCATCATTTTTAGAATGATCTTTGTCCTCCATTCAGTGACGGACAAAAAAGTTTTCATTACGTTTCCTGGAAATTTTACCTTATTCATTGGCTGATTATTGCATATAAAACAGGAAAAATGAATAAATAAGAATATTTTACAGGAAGTGTTGTCTTAAAAACCTTTTTTTCTACAAATTTGCTTTTGCTCATACATTGGAAGCAGAGTTAAATTGATTCATTTGTTCAAATACATCCAAGCAAATTAGTCTATAACTACCTTTGGGAAGGGGAGTCACCCTGCTCCCTGTTCAAACATGTACAGATACACTTGTGTTTTTTTGTGCTAACTTTTGAGCATAACTGTAAATATCAGTGCAAGGCTGCAGAAAACAATGAGACAGTCTTATATAATCTGTTAAGCACTCACTGTACTGGTGAATTGTGTTCCTAACTTAAGCCGACTTCAAAGAAAAGAAAAAAGAAAGAAAGAAAGAAAGAAGTATTTCTGTAAATTGCAAAAAGCCAAGGGGAAAGTTTTCCCTGGAAGACAAACTTGGAGTTCACCTTTCCAAGCTTTGCAGTCAGATTAAGAGTAGTGTTTAATTAATGTTATTCTATCACTCTTACCTGTAATTTAGGATCATTTCTTCTTCATTGAAACTTAAGTTTTTCTCTCCTACAACTCCTATACTTCACATCCTAACACACACAAACACTCCAAATTACCCCCCCCCCTTGTCACTCAATCCCAGGGCTGACGTACAGTACAGGCCAAAAGTTTGGACACACCTTCTCATTCAATGTGTTTTCTTTATTTCATGACTATTTACATTGTAGATTCTCACTGAAAGCATCAAAACTATGAATGAACACATGTGGAGTTATGTACTAAACAAAAAAAGGTGAAATAACTGAAAACATGTTTTATATTCTAGTTTCTTCAAAATATCCACCCTTTACTCTGATTACTGCTTTGTATACTTTTGGCATTTTTCAAGAGGTCGTCACCTGAAATGGTTTTCTCTTCACAGCTGTGCCTTATCAGGGTTAATTAGTGGAATTTCTGCCTTTATCAAAGGGGTTGGGACCATCAGTTGTGTGGTGCAGAAGTCAGGTTAATACACAGCCGACAGCTCCTATTGGACAACTGTTAAAATTCATATTATGGTAAGAACCAATCAGCTAACTGAAGAAAAACGAGTGGCCATCATTACTTTAAGAAATGAAAGTCAGTGAGTCTGGTAAATAGTCATGAAAGTAAGGACAAAGTATGAAATGAGAAGGTGTGTCCAAACTTCACACCTACGAGCAATTTAGAACAACCTATTAACCTAACGTGGGCATGTTTTTGGTCTGTGGGAGGAAGCTGGAGTACCCAGAGAAAACCCACACATGCACAGGGAGAATATGCAAATTCCACACAGAAAGGCCCACCTTGCCTGAACTGGGAATCAAACCGGTGACCTTCTTGCTGTGAGGCTGAAGCTCTACCCCTTGCACCACTGTGCAGCCACGATGCATTGAGTATATTCAATATATCATCCAGCCCTACTATGAATCCAGCATTTTTCTTTGTTTCCTCATTTTGATTAACCTCCATCGACAAGAAATTTTCCAAACCAGCAGAGCCTCAGAGACCAGCGGTGAGCCACTTAAAAATTGAGGATACCTTAAAATGCAAATACAACCCAACATGAATAAAGAAAGTTCCATCATTTGGCAGCCTCATTGTTACAACCCCAGCTGTTTGAAGGCCCTGGTGTGAGGTGACACATCAGAGAGCATGCAGTCAAAATGCAATGCAGTGAAGATGGAAGTGGATCTGATCTGATTCATGATCATAATGATCTGAGAATGCTGAGGGTCATCATGGATAGATTGAATTGATGGCTCTGAAATAAAATGTGCTGGCTGATTTGTGACATGTACACAAAGATGCTGAATAGAACATGAAATGAAACGTGAATCAAGGGGCACACAGATGTATGATTTGCGTTACAAATAAAAATGTGTATGTTCTGTCGTCATAAAATGATTTAGGAAATACTTCAGAGAGCTCTGAGAATAAACCAAACTACAACATCACTGGTTGTGAATGTAAACTTCTAAATGTAGAGTGTGAAGAGTGTAAAGACTGTCTTTAAATGCTCACACTGAGAAACACCTTTTCATAAAGAAGAAACCTGTGTGTTGTTTCCTGTCTTTATTGACACCTTCCTGCAGTGTTTCATGCAGCAGATGAAGCCCTCTGAGGTTTGATTCCTGTATGCCATTTTCCACTGCATTTGCAAGTCTGTGTTTGTGTGTGCATGTGCATGTTGTTATTTACAAGACGTCTGCTTCATGTTTCCCAGCGTCGGTGCCTCGGGGCTTTCTGAAGTGCTGTATGTATTTGCTTGCACACATTATGTGTTGTGTGTCCTTGCCGCTGTATGCAAGAGATGGGCTGTAATAAGAGTTTTAAGGGCCTCCTTCAGGCAGTCACATCAAAATGCAAATGGAGGGGCAGCCATTTTCAGTCCAAGACCCAACGCTCTGATGAATCCTGACCAGTTGTGCTGTTGTGAGAGGCTCTGTTTGTGCCTGTAGAGCTCCTGCAGCCATGACGCTTAAACAGGCGCCGCATGCTGTGGCTACACTTTCATTACGCTGTATTGTATCATTGTGTGAACACTGAAGACAGCTTTGTGTGTGGTTCATGGTAAAGGGTTTCACAACACCTATGTAAAAGCATAAAGAACTACCCAAACATCATCATCAGGAAATTCTCTTCACAGAAAAAAGGAAAACAACAAGAAATATGTTTATCTGACAAGTCACATCAACCAGGGACAATCCCATTTTCTGCTGCAACACTTTTGCATTTGCGCTGGGTTAGAAATCCACCTCTATGTAAAGTAGGTGGCAGTATTATCATTGCAGTGGAGGAAGACCAAAGATGGGCAGTTCAAGTTCATGGAATTAAAGTCTATTTAACTTACCATGGGCGCTTCAAGAACTGGAGTTTTAAATTTTCCAAAGATAAAATTTGGGCTGCTTCTCGTAAAATTCAGTAAAAAAAATACAGCAAAACAGTCAAAAAGCAACAACCTAGCAAAGTAAAAAATGCCTTATATTGTCAAATACAGGGAATAACAGTTAACCAGAGACTGGAGAAAACTATGACTTCTGCTGTAAAAATCTGTAAAAATGATTATCTACTGTGGAACCACATAAAGAGGCATATATTCTAGAAAAAAGTACTGCCATATTAAAAATGTCTGCAAACCTCAAATTTTATAAAATTTTATTATTTGGTCGAAAGTGCAGTCATTAAGGTTGTGCAAATTGAAATCTATGGTATAAATCTGTCAATTTTTATGCAACATGAACCTTAATTTTACAGGAACAGGGTGTTTAAAACAGTACACTGTCAAAAAAATCCTGTTGTTTTCATGGAAAGAAGTGGCTGCTGTGATTGTCAGGGAAATTTTGTTAAATTTAAAGTAGAATTGTTAGGGATGAACAATATTATGTACCATTTTCACAGACAGTTTGACTTCCCTAAGAAACAGCACACAAAACTTGTAGCATGAATTTATTCAAAAACATGTTTGATGCTGATGTACACATTTGACTCTCTGACAAAACCATTGAAAACACCATGAACTTGGCTCTGTCCTCTGTTGGGTTACTCTGTTCTTGCGACTTCAGCGCTTCACGAGACAAGAAAACAAAGGTATGTCAAAGACAGACTGACAACACGCAAAGAAGTAACGGGGGACAAACACTGCATCCATCTGCAGTGCATCTCCGCTGCGGTGTGTGTCGACTGCGTTTGTTAACTCACACCGGCTGCGCCAGCCGCAGGGCTGACAGACTGTAGGAATCAGGAGATGGAGGAGTTCCTGTGCTCCCCACTCCATACATAAAATCTATTCATTCATGTTTGTCTGTGAAACCTTAAATCTGCTGACTCCTGGTGTGTCTCCACTGGTTTTCTCCGTTTATTGCTGTAATCAAGCCAATTGCAAACTAGTTTTGACATGGTTTGTTTTATTTTGAAAGTCACCAGCTCTTTTCAATGGTTTCCAGGCACCACTTCCTGTCGCACTCGATCTTCCCTGCGCTGAATTTATGCATCACAGCTGCATCATTCAGCAGAAATAGGATTGCTGCCTATCACTTGTGTCTTGTCGGCGTCAGCACGCAGCCCTGCAGGTGAACGGATGCAGTATAAGTTGACACATTGACTTGAATGAATCCTAATTGATTTTTGCTATGATGCAGCGGAGATGGAACACAGACAGACACAGTGTTTTAGCCATAACCAGAGGATAACTACGTGTGGTAGTCAGAATAAACCTTACACATTAAAATAGAGCATTTTTTTAAAGAATGAAGGAGGGATGTTTCCTGAAGGAAAATATGCATTCTTAATTCAACTGTACTTTCATGGCAGCTGTGTGAGCTCATGTCAAAATACTATAAAAACTGCAAAAAGAGGCTGGAAACCTCAGGGCCAGCCACAGGCAGCAGAAGAAAGAAAAACCAACATAAAATGTCAGACAGATACAGCATCCATAATTTGCGAACTGTATGCACATAGCATATCCAGCTGGACTGCTCAAGCCCCGTCTGCCCGCCTGTCTGCCCGTCTGCCTCACAGGCTTTGAGGTGACTGTGTTAAAAAAAGATGCTATGAAACCAAACCATGTAGCCAAGAGAGAGAGAAAGAGAGAGGAAAAGATTTTATGAACAAACATGAAATATACATGTCAAAGGAAGCTGGTCGTCCCTGCTGAAATGTCAGACTTCACAGTCAGCCTGCTTCCAAACACACAGTTTGACATTCGGCTCTGTTTGGCTTTGGTTGGTAAAACTGGTGGATGCATGTGAGGAGAGCATGGCTGGAGGAGAGGCTTATATATGTGTGTGTGCTGAAAAAAGTCTGTCACATATGTCATCACCCAAAACACCAGCTCATAAAAATAGCCTCAAACAGGAAAAGTCACAAAAAAAAGCAGATCTAGAACCATGTTTGGGGGCTGCTTCACTTTCACATGGACATTGGTGTTGGAGTTGTTCTCCACTCAAACAGCTGGCTCTGTCAGTCATGATTTCACTGGAGCACTCAGAGTAATTGGTGAGACGGTGCTACAAATAGGTGAGTCACACTTAGTCATGCAAGCAAATGAATGAACAAAATAATCATAGTCAATCGTTTAATTTTTGATTGCACTTATTACTTCAGACTTTCACTTGGACTGACATGAATTCTGTTCTTAATCTTTCTGTAAAATCTGCCATTTAAATTTACTCAAGATTTCTTTTAATGAAGTAAAAACTCAGCCTGGAACAACAGTTTAAATAATCTCTGCACCTCTATGTAGTTTATATTTCTTTAAAATTGAAGAGGATGTTGCTACATTTAGTAGGTTAACACTTTGTCATGCATTTGCAAAACATTAATTGTAAGACAAAAAATCTATATTCTGCCTCTTTATTTAGCAACAGTTCATATTTTATGTGTCAGAATACACAATCAGTAAGTTTTGTCACATCTCAGATAATAGATATGTAACTGTTGATATGTAAATGACCTTGTCACGTTGTATCTGGTAAAAAGTTGTCTTCAACAAAGAAAAGTAGTGTTCCAAAGAAGATTTGTTCTCTATTCATTTTCAATTCATTTTCATCTCAACAGAGGGGTGCAAAGGCTTGTGGGAAGTATTAGCGCTAATGCTAGCTTTTACAAAAAGTCCTCACAGTAACTTTAACATCACAGCGTGTAAATCTTAATCTTCTTTTGATAATTGATTGGGATGATTTGAGGTTCCACACCTCTCATTGTCATGAGCTTTTAGCTTTACTTTTTTAATCTAAAATCTAAAAGATTAATATTTAGAGAAAAAAAAAGTAATTTTCATCATTAATAAAGCATAAAGGTAACCCTTTTTTTAGTTATTTAAAAAAAAGTCATGATAAGAAAATACCTCATGTATGTTTGACTGTATTTAATTGAAATGTATCTGGGAGAACTCATTAGCAGGATTGTGTTTGGTTAAGAGATTTCTGTATTCAGATTTTAAAATTTAATAACAACACCAGACAGCCTTTTTTATAGAAATTGAACCTTAGCAAAACTGTTTTTCAACATCAGTGTCTAGTTGTAGTTTCCAAGTTTAGTTGCCCTGACTGTTTGTCATCTTACTGAACCGTTTCCAAACCACAAAGAAAGTTTTGTAAGAATAAAGTAAAGATACAGAAGAGCGTCTTTATTACCTTTTGATGTTTTAGACTGAAAAAAAAATCTGAAGGTTTCAACATTGTATTTCTTAATTTTTTCCTCAAATTTTTACTTCTTATCCCATTTTTTGGTAAGTATTGCATTGTGGTCATGCTAATTCAGCAAAGAAAAAAATGGCTGTTGATTTTGCCAGTTTAATTTTTTTCTTTTTTTCTGTCAATAATAACACTTAAACTGTATACTTTACATAATTTAGCTGGCAACCACAGCTACCTTTATTTATTTATTTATTTTTCCATGACTACAACAGGATTTTTTTGACAGTCTACTATTAAAAGGTTGACCGTGCACCAATTTTTTTTCATGTCCTGCTCCTTTGAATATTTGGATTTGTGTTGCTCAACATATTTGAACCATACATTTCGATGTTCACAACCTCAACTGCTGCAGTTTTGCCCAAATTACACCACAAAATGTAAGGTTTAAAGACATTTTAATGTTACAGTATTTCTTTCTAAAATGTATGCTTATTTATTTGTTTTCAGGGTAGATCATTATCATTTAAAAGTTTATTTTTTACTGCAAAAGCCAAAGTTTTATCCAGTCTCACAATTAATGATTGTTTAATGTATTTTATACAATAAAATCAAATGTTTAGTTTTACAGTCCTCAGATGTTGCTTTTTGATGATGATTGTTGTATTTTTTACTGAATTTCTTTTACAGTGTATGTCAGATAAATGCCTATTAATTGTAAATAATGAATTTATTTTTACCTGTGAGCATGTAAAGTGAATGTATAAAGTATGTGAAAAATATTTCCCTCATATATTGACACACAATAAACCTTTATGTAATGATTTGGGGAATTAAATCAATAATGTAATGAAATGATTCTGTCACTGGGACCTTTATGGTGCATTAGTGTCCAACACTTCATTGGTTTGGTCTGTGAGAAGAAACTTTTCTAAAAAGAAAGAGTCAAAAATAGCTGAGGCAAGGATAGCTGAGGGAGGAAGAAAAAAGAATGAAAAAGTGGAGAGTCTCTCCAGGACCTGGAAGCCGACCTCGCTCTGGCGGCCTCACACTGACACGGCTGTCACAGAAAACTCATAAATAGTATTAAGAATGCATCAGAGCTGCGGTAGCCATGCTCCTATTGTGAACTTGGGATGAGAGTTACGTTGAGGAAAGAATGGAGTGCCTCCATGAATTATTGACAGCGCTGTATCAAAAGCAGCAGGAGGATAATATTTTTGTTGTTTGGTGAAAGCTAAAGCAGGCTGGCCAGGCGAGAGACAGACACTCAAAGCTGTCTGTTTTTGCCTCTCAATCTTGAAACGTAGAGGGAAATGTAGTTTTTCCTCAGACGTATTTTTAACCTTACAGATGATTTACTTCCCACAGCAATTTGTTCACCTCACGGACAAATTTCCTGCTTCTTTATCAGTGGTGAGCTTCATTCTGTCTCCTGTAATGACGGAATGAGGATTCTTCACGAGTGCCTCAGACAGATGGGGAGTCAGAAAAATGCTGTAATAAAGAGAAATGGCCTGAGTTTTGTGTTCTGGATGAGCATTGAGGTCACGGTGCTCCTGTCATCGACTGAACAGTCAATGACTCTGCCTCTTATACCACACTCATAAAGTGCCTCCTTTTCATCGCCGCGTGTCAATAACCCATGGCAACCACACAGGCTTTGTTTCAGACGCCGCCACGTCAGTCAGCGGGACGTATAAAAGAGGAGTGAAATGTAAGAGAGGCTTGAGCCATTAGTCTGACTATTCCAGGCTGTGGACTGGAGGATGTCAGCTCTGTAACGGGGAGCCTGTCCGTTTTACAACAGCGTGTGCCTCCTGCTTGTCTGTAATAACCCAAATGATGTCTCAAGCACATGGAGGAGGCAGCAGTCCTGACTCACACCAGGGGCTGAGAAATTGCATCCCTGTGATAGCAGGTGGTCACAGACTTTTCATGATAATGATTCCTGCCACTCAGCACAAACCGGTGGAGATGATCCTGCTGATGCATGACGCTGACCAGGAGGAGCATGGGTAAATACCAAGTCCTCTTCGTGTGGCTTTAAACTAGATCTGTTAGCATTGATGTTGTAATCTATACAGGACTGAGGTCTAGATTCATCACCCTTTTCACCTTTATTGTCTTTCATTTATTTCTTTTGTCAGTGTACTGTCTCTGAATGCCGCGGTTCATTTCAGATAAAAATAAACTTTTCCTTTCTGTCTGACATGAAATCAGACGAAACATTTCTTGTTCTAGAGCAGTAGACCCTCCTGTTGACTTCAGATTTACTCTGCACCCTCTGTTCTGACTGTTAATAAAGTCCAAGGTGAAAAATTTTCAACATTTTTGATTTGTTCCTCCAGTTCAGTGAAAATGTGTCCAATATCTTAACATACAGTTGTGCCCAAAAGTTTACACCCCACAGCAGAATTTCTGAATTTTTTATTTTTTTTTTGGCCTTTTCTCAGAAAATATGAATGATAATGCAAAATCCTTTCTATCACTCATGGTTAGTGGCCGGGTGAAGACATTTATTTAAAAAAAATAGTTCACTCTTTTTAAATCATAATGACAACAGAAACTTCAAAAATGACCCTGTTAAGAAGTTTACACAACTCTGATGGATTTGTCCTGATAAATGCACAAAAGTTAACACTAATGTGTTTGAATGTCTACTAAAGGTAACCTGTGATCTATGTGCTTATAATCAGTGTGTGTGTATAAAAAAAATGAACAGGGTCATTATGATTTAAAAAGAGTAAACACAGTTGTTTGTTAATAAATTGTCTTCACCCAACCTCTGACCATGAGTGACAGAAAGGTTTTTGTGTTTTCATTCATATTTTTTGAGAAAAGGCCAAAATTCTGCTGGAGGGGTTGTAAACTTTTAGGCACAACTGTATTTCATGTATCACATTTGACAGACTGGGCAGTTTTGCATACTATTTTATCTATTTTATTAAAGTTTTTTTTAGTAAATATGCATTTATTTACATGCAGAAAACACTCTAAAAAAGTAGCTATTTCAATGTTAGTTTTACTGCAACTTCTTGAAAATCAAGCGATGATTTTCCTGAAAATATGTGAGTGGGTGATTTCATGAAAGCAGACATTTTGAAAAAGGTCAAAATACAACTTCAGTCGACTGTAGTGATATGACAATCCTCAAGGTGGTAGAATATGTTTTTAAAAATAATATAACTGGTTTTTAAAGAAACTTTTTATCATGTTGGTGAGATAGAGGTATTTGAACTCATGTATCAAATATGATACATTTGGCTTTATAGGGTTAACCTTGTAAAACCCAAATATGGAGGAAAAGTTTGTAAGTTGTGTGAGTTTGTTGCGAGTTGGCTGGATCTTTTAACACATTTACCATCTAACAGCACTGTAGGCTTAAATGGAGGGACCCATTGAACATGAAAATATGGTCTTTTAGGGGGGAAATGTGGTTTTTAATTTGCAGATACCTAAACATCTGAAATCTAATGCAATTTTACAATGTTTGGTTTCTCTCTCCAACTTTTTTGACGGTATGCTTAGTGTCACTCCCATGTTTATACTTCTGTATAATTGTTTGAATAGTTCAACGTGGCACCTTTAGGCGCTTGGAAATTGAGGAAGAATGAACAAGACATGTTGAGATCAATGAAAATCAATTCATGTCAATGTCTGTCAATGTTTACCAATCTGCTTTTCCTTCAAAAAGGGTTTGTTCTGTTGTAAATAAAACCTGAATACAAGGATCTACAAATCCGGTAAGAATACACGGTGGTTCATTTTGTCTTCATTCAGTGTTAGAGTCTTATTTCAAAATGGAATGATTAGATTTTTTTTCCCCCAAAATGCTACGCACAATAATGATTATATGAAAAAACAACGCTTTTTTTCTATTTGGGAAATTTATTAAAAATAAGAAACTTCAGTTCACTTCTGTTCCCATCTGTGGTTTAAACAGGAATAAGAGGACGATCGCTGTATTGATTCAAACAGTCCCCACTAAAGTCCTCTCTTCAACTCAGAGAGGAATTCATGTTTTGAAAAACAATTACACATCAAAAAGCATCCTTCTTTAGCTGAGAGGGAGAATGATACAGCAGAATCAAAAAGTCCAGGCTCGGCTCTTTGTCGTGTTCCATCTCAGTGCCAGTAAATCTCCAGTCGCCTCTTCCTGGACTTCTTGTTCCTCTTTCCTGACTTCCTCTAAACTCTCTGAAGCAGTCAATTTGTTCACACAGAGCAAACATTAACCAGAGTCGGCAGACTTTGTTCTCTTCTGTAAAGTGGAGGAAAAAAAGGGAAGAAAGAATCACACAAAAAGCTCAAAACTCTTTCTTTCCAGCAGCTTTCCAGGCAATGACTGGAGGTTGTCCTGACCACTTTGTACCATTTCACCCCAGAGAGAGGGAAAGATTAGGAGCGTTTTTTAGATCAAATCTGCTCCATCTGTCAGTGCTATTAGAGAAACTGACCAGCATTACTGCCTCAGACCATCTCTCTCCCACACACACACACACACACACACACACACACACACACACACTCAGAGACAGACAAACAACATACTCAAATGTGTTTTCACTCACCAGCAGAAACCCATCAGCACCAATCTGCCTCGGCGGCGCCCTCAGGGAGCTCTGGTGCTGCTTTGGTTAGCTGTCGGTTTGGTGCAGTAATAATAATAATGGTAACTCAGAAAGATTCCACAGAGAATCTTTGCCATATGTGGTCTGCTTGGCCTGTTCCATCCCATCTGTACCTGGAAACAAAGACAGAAGTCAGCAAATGTCCGCCGGTGGAGGGGAACAAACGGGGTGTCAGGAAACACTGGGGGGTGGTTTGAACCTGGTGAGGAAGAACGAGGAAATGAAGACATAGAAATAAACGGGTTGGAAATGCTTGGATGTTAACATGAGAGCTTTTAATTCATAGATCTGTGGAAAAAGTATGTTCAAATTGGCCTTGTTAATCAGCATTTTTTTTTTTTAAAGATTTGATTTAGCCCTGTCATAAGAGAGATTCATAAGTCAGATTCAGGAATGGTTTCCCAAACTGACCAAATCTGTGTAATAAGTCAAAGCTTATCCTCCATATTTCTTTAAATCAGAATCAGAAAAAAGAATAAAATACTGAATAAGTGTGCAAATGGAATAAAACGTTTAAAAAGTGTGAAAATGGTACAATGAGCAGGAAATAAGCAATACAATTACAGAAAGTAACGAAAAAATATATGTACAAGCTAAGAAATATGAAGAGTTATTTACATGGTGGTGTGACAACATCATAGGTTTTGGATATTGCACTTATGTGAACTAAATGATTTATGAAAGTAGACATATATTATACATTGGGAACATGTTACACATTGAATGTAGGTGAAGAGATAAACAGAGTGAATACACGTGTATTAGTGCACTGTCATGAACAAACTTAATTGTTGTTAAAATGCTAAAATGGGTTCTTATTAGAAATATCTCTACTTTTAATCCATTCTACCTCATCTCAATCTACAAAAAAACAGTATCACTTTTTTGTTTGTTTGTTTTTTTGTTTTGTTTAACTAAAATTAGGCTTTCCTGTGTGTTATAAGTTTTCAGGCCTCTATGTGTCCAATGAAGTTGATTCTGGTATTTCTAAAAACTCTGTACAGATTGCTGAGTTCTTCATTTTAACTTGACAATCTGCAGTTTAAAGAAATGATGCATGACTAACTTAAAGTTTAAGATGATGGTATCCAATAACTCTGATGTTATTTAATGTGCTTTGAGTGTTTTTAGATTTTTCCTGATTTATGCATTGCACCTTTCAGCTGAAAAGCCCCCCCCCCCCCCCCCTAATTAAAAAAAAAAAAAAAAAAGGTTTGGCTATTCAAAAATTCCAACATGGACCAAAAGTAAGTTTGTTGTAAGAGCAGAACAATTATTGCAACCATGAGTGAAGAGGGAGTGGAGTATAAATTTTACTCTTTTGATGGTGGTCACTGCACTCTTGTACTTACATTTGCACCAAAATAGGTGTTAAATGTACACTTAGAGAGTACAATATACACTGTTTTTTGCTGTGTAATTCTGTAGGATAACAATGATGAAATCCTGTTGGAACACAGATGACTTGGGAGTGTTGACAAAATGTGATCGATTCATGATGGATTAAATGAAACAAAGCATTTTATTTACATAATTGAATGACATTTAAATAATTTAGTTTCAACACAAAATAATTGTGTTGATCGAACACAACTGTTAATTTCTGCCAAAGCAAATGTTGTGTATGCAACCAATGTCCACAATTGAATTAAGTAAATCCAAGTTTTTTTTCAGTGTGGTTGAGAACAAATCTCAGGAGAGAAAACTCTGCTAAGTCTCAGGATCTTATCAGAACTTAGAATGTTTTTTTTTTCTTTTTTTACTCCTTAGAGTGGTTTGCAAATGAGGCTCTGTAACTTTTGAATCAAATGAAGGCTTTAATACTGAACACTGATCAAGAAGAACTGCTGCTTTTTTCATGGCTGAAGTTTTGCGTCCTGATCAGTTACTGATGAGTGTACACACCAAGTGATGAGGACATATCTGGGCAAGGAAACATCCCTGGTAATATTTAGCTGTTAGCTAAGGGAAATGATTTGGCATATGACTGAGCATAAGGGGCAGAGGGGCTGGCAAACAGCAGAGCCATTCCATTTAACTGTTCACAGCAGGGGGTAACTGGCACCAACATGGACAGCAAACCGCGCCCAGGACTGGGCACAGATACAGGGGAAAGGAAGCAAAGCCAGCGGCTGTGTGCTCCAAAGAGCGACTCAGGGTTCCTGTTATCGTACCTGTCAGATCTGCTGCTGCCAGCTCTTAAAGGTACAGTTCATCTGCTGCTTCTGTCTGTCTTTAAGCTTTATTCAAAGTGAAAATGGCAACAACAATTAAGACACATCAGACTGTGAATAGAAAGAAAAGACCACACTATTGAAGTGTTTGTGATGTCAGGACTATTGAAATGAGAGGACTTCATTTCTTTACAAACATTACTGATTCTGCACAAAGCTAAACGCTACCTGTTGCCATGTGGTCTTTTTTTGAATATTGTTTGAAAAGTAGAGGTGGGCGGATCGATACAAATGTTGATAATATCGATACCAACATTGATATTAATATCGAATGATACCAGAGTGAACAGATCGATACTCCAGTTTACTTTTCTCTCCTGCACTGACTGCTGCAGCTTTCGCAAAGTGGCGATCTTGCTGTGTCTGTGTAAGCGCCCCTGTGCCACAGAGCAGAGTAGCACACTCCCTCCTGTGGCAGAGAATATCCAGGTAGATAAAGATCATCTTCAGCATCGGTTAATATGAACTTTTAAGGTGAATGCTACTTTAGTCACATCACTTAAGCCAATTCAAAAATTAGAAATTATGCCAAAACCTTGATGTCCTACATTTATCCCATTGAAAAGTGTTATTTAAGATAAGATAATCCTTTCTTCATTCCAAAACGGGGAAATTTACAGAATGACAGGAACAAAAGAACAAGTGCAAAGTGCAAACAAAATGAAAATAAGGATAAAATAAGATGTTACCAATGTTCCCTCTAATTTTTCATGTGTCTGAGCGAACACACAAGTTCCTTGAGCACACTGAGCGCCACTGTGAGCAACATCAGATTACACTAGGTCTACAGGGTTTCCCCTAGAAAATTTGCTAAGCCCGGTGGTAGAGAAGTCCAACGCGTTTTTGACAGGAATTTTAAAAGTATGACTATTATGTGTTATTATACGCCATTTATTAACTTTTATAAACAATACTTTAGTGTACAATCTCACAAAAAGGCACAATCTTAAAAAAGCAGGGATTTTTGATCATATTCATTTATTGGTTTTCACTCAGCATTCAAACTGAGCTCCTCCTGAATCTGGATAATCGTATTTTAAAATCAATATTCATAGTACCAAGTGAAGAAATGCATAAAAAAAGAGTATAAATTCTTTTTTTTGAGTCTGGGCTCATATAATTCATGTCTCTCTTCTGCATAAATGGGTCAGGGCACCCCAGTTAAAAACGTCTGACTCGCCCCTGCTTGTAGCACGCAGCTCGTTGCAGGTTCGTTTTGTTACTTTGCTCATTAACGGGGGGGATTTATGCTGAACAGAGGGTTCAGACGATGGAACAAGCGGAGTTACAGTGAAAGACAGGACTCAACTTTTCCCCAGGTAAAAGTCAGACAACTTTTCATGTTCTCTGTCCCTATAGTGCACCGCTCTCTCTCTCCAGTTTAAATGTCGATCGCCCATCACTGCCTTCTCCTAATGTTCAGGATCATTAATCATGATCCATCCATAACACCAAAAAAGAAGAGGTTTTCTTCAGTAGAATAGTAGTATTCTGATAAATACTGATGTATATTTCTTTTCTTTCAAAAGCAAAAAAAAGATCACAATCGTTTTCAATAAGAGCAGCAGGTTTTGCGCACGTACGTCAATCGCAGCAATAATAATCTACAGGTGAAACAAAAAGGATCCCGGCTTCGTGAATGTGTCAATAAAACATCAAAAAGAAACTCATTGTTTTCTGGCTTAGTGACATTATCAAACATTCTAACGACCGTTTTGTTGCCCAGTTCTACCATAGACGGTATAAACAGCCCCGCTAACACCTGCAGCATCACGCGAGACCAACTCTTGAGCCACACACCTGACTTACTGCAGGTAAATGAGATTTGCTGCAACAACGTATGATTCTTTCTCTGTGTTGCTCAGGATAGCCTCTCCTACTCGCTGTTATCAACACACAGAGTCATTTACGTGCTGTGATGGCAACCCTGGGTCTAATATTAGATATTTATTAATACGTCTCTGTTGAATTTTATTTTGTGCGCTACATAGATTTTCTTGTGCGCTGAGAATGTACAAGTAGTGCGCGATTGCGCACGCGCGCAGCTTAGAGGGAACGTTGGATGTTACTATAAAAAGATTGCTTACAGAACAATTTAACATTGAGAAATATTGAACATGAAATGTATAGATACATAATTTTTGTATTGTAGTCTCCATCTCTGTACCTCAAACAGTATTTTGTCGTAATTTTACCCCAAAATGATCACTTTTGCACTTATTTTCTTAAGAAAAGAAATCTACACATAATAATCTTAAAAAAAGAATCACAAAAACACCCTAATGTCACCAGTTTGATAATATATAAAACTATAAATATTAGAAAAGTATCAGTATTGGCGGAGATACTGACCCTGTATTTACTTGGTACCGGATCGATACCAAAATTCCCAGAATCGACAAGTAGAAGACAATTTGATTTTAAACATCCATGTGCAAGAACCACACTAAAACAATTGTGTGTTTCTGTTGCTGGTATAAAACAATGGAACTCTCTTGAAGATGATTTTAAAAAGTGTTCAAGTATTCATCAATTTAGGAATAAGTATAAAAACAAAGCAATGAAATTGTATGTGAAATGAGTTAGAATTATGTGTACATCACATCGCACAAGCTGATAATTTAATTTATGATTACAAAGAACAAATTGATAAATGAAATGAATAAACTCGTAGTGTAAACAGGAAAAGGCACATGATCTGAATGAGTGTTGCAGTCAGACAGTTGCTGTGTCTGAACTCTGTGTAGTCTCTTCTTTCTACAGAGCAGTGACAGAGCGAGTCCTGTAGGCACAGACAGATGCTGCTCTCCTCCTGGGGTCATGTGTGACCAAGCAATATTGAGAAGATTTTAGAGATTATAAGTGAACTGGGAAAAGTAAAACTGATCACCACTGCTGTAAATAGTGTCCAATTTGCTCAGACTCAACAAGCGTAAAACGAGTAAATGAGTTGAAAAATTGCATTGGTATGTAATTGGTAGAACGGTGACTGTGTCTCTACAATTTCTGTAATATCTTTTTCAGGTGTATTGACACCATCACTGACAGTCAAAACATTGTTTTTTCAGCATTTTGAAAACATTTAATTTGAAAATGAATGGATAACAACAAATATATTTATCATTTTATACTTTTAAACAAAAGGGGTTTACAGTTGTGCTCATAAGTTCACATAACCCTGCAGAATTTATATATTGGCCTTTTTTTCAGAGAATAGTAATGATAAAACATTTTTTTTTTCTGTTGTCATGGTTAGTGGTTGGGTGAAGACGTTTACTAACAAACAACTGTTTACTCTTTTTTAAATCATAATGACAACAGAAAATTCCGAAATGACCCCGATCAAAAGTTTACATACCCCAGTTCGTAATACCTGGTCGTTGTAGATGAGGGTCTTTATTATCTCTGATGGTAAAACTACTATTCTTCTTGGCAAAAAGCCTCCAGCTCCTGTAAATTCTTGCTCTGTCTTGCATGAACTGCAGGTTTGAGACCCCCCCCCCCAACTGCCTAAATGATATCGAAGTCAGGAGACTGAGATGGCCACTCCAGAACCTTCCCTTTATTCTGCTGTAGCCAATAGCAGCTTGATTTGGCCTTGTGTTTTGGATCATCGTCATGTTGGAACGTCCAAGTACGTCTCATGTGCAGCTTCTGGGCTGATGAGTGTAAATTTTCCTCCAGTATTTTCTGATAACATGCTGCATTCATCATTCCATCCATTTGGACCAAGTTTCCTGAGCCTTTGTAGCTCACACATCCCCAAAACATCAGTGATCCACCTCCGTGTTTCACAGTAGGAATGGTGGACCTTTCATCATAGGCCTTGTTGACTACTCTCCAAATGTAATGTTTATTGTTGTGGACAAAAAGTTAAATTTTGGTCTCGTCACTCCAAATGACTTTGTTTTGGAAGTCTTGAAGCTTGTCTCAGTGCTGTTTGGTGTATTGTAACTGGAATACTTTGTGGCATTTGTGTAGGAATGTCTTTCTTCTGGTGACCCGACCATGCAGCCCATTTTTCTTCGAGTGCCTGCTTATTGTGCATCTTGAAACAGCCAGACCACATCCTTTCAGAGAGTCCTGTATTTCAGCTGAAGTTATTTGTGGGTTTTTCTTTGCATCTCAAACAATTTGTCTTTTTCCTGTTTTATACAGTTGGATTAACTTTTCCTGCAGATCCTTTGACAATTATTTTTCTTTCCTCATGACTCAGAATCCAGAAATGTCAGTGCAGCACTTGATGAAAGATGCACGTGTCTGTCAGGAGCTCAGAAACTCACTGAGCTTTTATACACACACACTGATTACAAGCTAATAGATCCCAGGTGAGGTTGGTTACCTTTAGTAGACATTCATACAGGTTTGTGTTAACTTGTATTCCTGTAATCAGGACAAAATCACCAGAGGATGGAAACTTTTGATCAGGATCATTTTGGAAGTTTCTCATGTTATTATAATTTAAAAAGAGTAAACATAGTTGTTTGTTTATAAATGACTTCACTCGACCACTAACCATGAGTGACAGAAAAGGTTTGTGCTATCATTCATATTCTCTGAAAAATGGCCAAGAACTCATAAATTCTGCTGGGGTATGTAAACTTATGAGCACAACTGTACGTATTTATAAACACTGATTTCTCTGTTTTAAAGGAAAGAAGAAAAAAGTAAAGCACTATAGTATTTTCTGATTTACAAATAACAGTTATTTATTTCCATTTCTGAATGAAAATATGTGCTGAAGTTGTTTATGTTATTTTTAATACATTTCTGACTTCTTCAGAATATTCTAGTTTTCTGGCTCAAATTTGGGAGTAGACCCATACATTCAGTTTAAAAATCCTCGCTTTGAAAAACAAAGAGTCAGAGTTAAAATACACAATAATGCTGTGTAGTTTTCTCATTTTGTATCACAGGTGGTGTCATAAATATGTTAAGCACTCTATGTCTATCAATCCATGCACACACATGTGATACATTTCGAGCCCTACACTGTTCGCCTTCATCTTGGACACCAAACCACCCATGTTCAGCAGGTATAATGCTCCCACTGTTTATGAAAACAAAGCCTGACAGTGAAATGTAAGCCCATGTGATTTGAATACATTATATCAAACTACATACTTGTTTGTGAGCCACAGATAAATAATTAGCATAATTGCCACTTTTTGCACAATCCTTCCTTTGTCA